>BJCO01369441.1:0-18673 GCA_018326465.1 Flaveria floridana | reverse complement strand
TAAAATAATTAATTTTTCTAAAGCATAAAACTTTTTTAAAAATATTAAATATTTTAAAATTGGTATTTTTAAAAATTCAATTTTTTAAAATAAAAAATAATTATATTTGGGAGTTATGATAAGAAAATTTTTAAAAATGACATTTTTATACGGTTTGTTTTAGAATAAAATATTTATTTTTTTGAAAAAATTTAAAATTAAAATTTTAAAATGTTGATATCACTGTTTTATTAGTTATATTCAGTTATATCGTATCTTATAATATTATTTATAAATAATAAATTTTATTATATTAATATCTTATTTATTAAATCCGTGTAATACACGGGTTTACTAAAGCTAGTTTGTTATATAATATAACACCTCTAATATTCACTTGGGGTCGTTGGTTCGCAGAATATGTTAAAATTGATAAATAGTTTTGTTGATAATTTTTTTAGTGGAATTAAAATGTTAATTGTAAACATTGCATTTGATTGTAAAAAAATTGAAAAAAATTAAATTCTAATAAATGTGATAAAATTTTGTAATATCAATTACATCGAGCGACCAACCAAACATAAATTTAAATTAAAAATTTTCTAATTCGAATGTAGATTACAGAAAATTCTATGAGCTAAACAATGACTTAATATATATCAAGGTTATCATCAACCGTTTTATCATCACACCAGATGGATAAGAGGTTAAAAAAGTTTGAGTTGAAACAAGTCATGTTTAATATGTTTAAATTAGAAAAAAAAAAAGAGTAAATTACACAGATGGTTCCTGTGGTTTGGTTAAAATTTTGAATTTGTTCCTTAAAGTTTTAAAATTACGAATATAGTCCCTAATGTTATAGTTATCTTTTATCAATGGTCCCTACACTGTTAGTTTAGTTAGTGATGTTAAATTTATTAAAATAATTATTTTACTTGTAGTGATCATTAAAGTAATTTTATTTTATTATAAATATGCTTATAATTTAATACATAAAAAAATTATTTTAAAAAATGTCTTCTTTTAAATGTTTGGTTTATAAATTTTTTTAAAACCATATGCGGGTTTTTTAAACCTTTTTAAAAAGGTCTTCTTTTACAAAGACGTTTAAAATTGAGCTGTTTTTAAAAAATGTTTAAAAAACTAAGAATTTGTTTTAGAAAAGATATTTCAAAAAACGAATGGTTTAAAATTTTTTTAGAAAACCAACCAGTTTAAAAAATCAAAAAGTTTTAGAATGATGTATAAGAAACGAATAGTTTAAAAACCGAACATTTAAAAAAATGTGTGTATTTAAACCTTATTTTATTAAATAATAACCTTATTAAAAATGAAAATATAAAAATAATATAAAAAATAATAAACTTTGAAAAACAAAAAAAATAAAATTTTCTTAAATAAAAATAATACTATATTTTAAAATATAAATTAAATAGATGACTAATGCAAGAAAAATGCTAATTCTTACAATATTTAACATCACTAACGGTTAACTAACAGACCTAAAGACCATATATAAAAAAAAAAGACATGTTAGGGACTATATTCAACGATTTTAAATTTTAAGAATCAAATTCAAAATTTCAATATAAGTAATTTACTCAAAAAAAGAATAATCCTTGCTAAAATTGACAAATTCAATTTTTGAAAAGTTACTATGGTCTGCGATGTAGCGTATCATATCTCCATCTCTATAACTTCGTATTTATTTCCTTCAAACCCTAACGTTTTTTTAATTCCGCTAATACACACTTCTCTTTGCCGCTCATCTTCTCTCTCGAATCTTCTGCAACAATGGAGTTTTGGGGTAACGATTCTCATGTTTTTCTATTCCACAATAATATTATCATATGTTTATATCTCTCTTCTTTCATGTCCGTAGTTAGGGCTTTTTTCCCGATGAAAATCGGTGCCCTATCGTGGCTTCTATCATCAAGCGAGATGACGAATCGGTTTTCTGTTTATGTAGATGTTATGCATCATTATCATATGCGTTTGTTCGTGATTATGTGTATATGATCTGTTTTTGTAGTTTTTGTTTTGATTTAGTGGTTCGAGCTTCGTTTTTTGTTTGAAAATCAGTATGAGTGTACAAGTCGTGAATGCGTTTGTGAATATCGTATTGTTCTTAGGGTTGTTTTGGAGGTTGTTGCGGTGTGATTTCGCGTTTTTTAACCTTTTGTTTGTTTAAACAGAGTTTTGTTGGTTAATCTGTAGAAAAAAATGCTGTGAGTATGATTTTACAAGTGATTATAATGTTTGTGTACATTAGCACCTGTGTTTTTTAGCATGATGATCATATATTTGTGTATATGAATCCATAGTTACTGATACAGCTCTTCTAATTTAATTACTATATTTCTGTAGGCCTGTAAATGAACCGAACGAACACGCATGTTCGTGTTCGTTCATTTAACTTTTACCGAACATGAACACGAACACGGACACATTATCGAACATGTTTTTTTGTTCATGTTCGTTCATTAAGAAATAAAAATGTTCGTGTTCGTTCATGTTTGTTCGTTAAGAAACTAAATGAACAGTTCCCAAACATAAACGAACACAAATGAACAATAATAAATGAACATAAATGAACAATAATAAACAAACAAAACTAAAAAGAAAAAACCGTAAATGATCATTTTGGAATTTTTAGGTGTATTAGTGGAAATTAAATTCTCACTAAACTTATAAGTTTCTAGCATAACTTAATACACTTATGTTTCAAATGTTAACACCTAATACCCTTTTATTAACATGTTGATATATATAAATAAACAAACATAAATAAACAAACATAAATGAACGTAAATGAACGAACATATATGAACGAACATAAACGAACGTTCATGAACGTAAACGAACGAACAAAGCATGTGTTCATGTTTGTTCGTTTAATTAAACGAACACGATTTTTTTGTTCATGTTTGTTCATTTTCTAAATAAATGAACATAAACGAACTTCCTGATGAACAGTTCATGAACAACTAACGTTCGATTCATTTACAGGCCTATATTTCTGTATATATGGTATGATTTTGCGTCTGTTTAACCTCTTGTTTGTTTAAACAGAGTTATGTTAGTTAATCTATAGAAAATATGATGTGAGGACGATTTTCTAATTGATGGTTATATATATATGAATCCATAGTTACTTTGCTGTTTCTTTAATTAATGATTTATATTTATGTGTATTTGGTCAATATAAATGTAACGACTAGGATACTCTACATATGTTTCTAGTATTCCTTTTGAATGTTTACATATGAGCTGGACAGCTGGTGCTTTATTCAAAATTGTACTTATTGTGGAAAAATGGTTGGTGGAGCATATGGAATCTAAACATTTGTTTTCAATTTCAGCAGAATATTACCTGATTATGTTTAGTTTAATCAAATGTTTTTGCACTTTTTTTTGGCTCTTGTAGTTATTCTTTTGTTGCATAATTTTTTTATTGGTATATTATGCAGGTGTTGAGGTTAAAAGTGGTCAGCCATTTGAAGTTAACCTTGAGAAAGACCAGGTTTTACACCTTTCACAGGTATAGAACTTCTCTCTCTATGAAATTGGGCACTTTTGGTTTTTTGATCATATAAAGCAAACTACGGTTTTGATTGTACAGGCTTGTCTTGGAGAAATCAAGAATAACAAAACAAATGAATCTGTTTGCTTGCATATCAGCATTGATGACAAAAAACTTGTTCTTGGAACACTTAATTCTGAGAGATTGCCTCAACAGCTATTTGACTTGGTGATAGACAAAGATTTCCAGCTGTCACACAACTGGAAGAATGGCAGTGTGTACTTCTATGGATACAAAGCTGACCAACCTATTGATGATAACTCATATCCTCTATGAAAAGATATTTATATGCATATGTATTCTAAATTTTTTGTTTTGTTTTGTTTTTGTTCTAATTGTGATGGTATCGGATTTGAGTGTTTGGTTCCTTGACTAACTTGCCTTTGTGCTGTGTGATCACTGATTCAGAAGATAGTGGTTAGTGTACTTTATTATTATTTTTTTATTTTTTTATTTTTTATATTTTTATTCAGTTTAATCTTGTTATGAATGTTAATTGTTTTGTTTAGATTCTGATGAGGAAGATGCTCTTCCGCTTCCTATTGCTAATGGTATATAATTATATATTTTATTTTATATCCATTATTGGCATTCTTTTTAGTTAAAACATTTACGTTGGGTTTGCAGGCAAGCAGGAGGAAAAGAAAGAAGTTAACCAAGTTGTGGCTAAGAAAGAAGATAGTTCAGTAGCAGAAGCTAAGAAGAAAGATGGTAAGCAGAAAGTGAAGATTGTAGAACCTGAGAAAGATGAGGAAGACGATGAAGATGATTCTGACTCTGATGCCGGTGATTCAATGTCTGAAGATTCTGATTCAGATGAGGTGTGCAGCTTTCAATTGCAATTATATGTATATGAATTGTTATTTCTTTTGAAAAGTTTTGGTTTTTAGTTGTTTGATGTTAAACAAAAACGTGCGTAATATAGGTCGTGTCTTATTATCTATGACTTTTCGGGTATGGGAATAGAAGGAACGGGGCGGGCGGGCGTGATTTAGGTTTTTAAAACAAACATTTGCAACGACTAAATCCCACTAATAGCAAAGCTATTGGTTGGGTTAGAGGAGAGTTAGGTGCGGGCAGGATCTTTCCTTTGTTTCAGAGGATAGAGAGGCTGCATCTAATGCGATTCTCATCTTCAGAAGCTTTTGTTTTTTATTTAATGCCAAAAAACTGGATAGCAATTTCACATGAACTCTAAACCTACCAAATTATTAGTTACAAACTTGTACATGTAATTTTAGGATGACGAGGATTCATCTGATGGTGAAGATAGTAGTGATGAGGATGAAGAGACACCAAAGAAGGTTAGTGACATTATCTGTTTCGGTTTTTTATTTTTCTTATAACAATATTTCAAAATTCTTATCAATTATTTCTGTTATTCTAGCAACAATCTGGTAAGAAGAGACCAAATGAGTCTGAATTGAAAACCCCTGCAAGTGACAAAAAAGCAAAGATGTCTACTCCTCAGAAGACCGGTAATAATCTGAATGTGTTCAAAATTTAAATAAAGCAGGAGTTTAGTATGATATTGGAACTGTTGCATATCAACATTTTCTCGAATATGCTTTTCTTTGACAGATGGCAAGAAAGCTGGAGGACATGTGGCGACACCTCATCCTGCAAAGCAAACAAAAACTCCAGCAAACAAGTCAAATCAGAAAAGCCCTGCTTCCGCTTCCACCGATGGTGCATATTCTTGCAAGCCTTGCAGCAGGTATGTTTTGTTTTGTTATTTTTCTAGCAAGTTCTTTTTAAAAAAATCCTACCACTGAAAAGCATGGGGAATATTTTTTACACAAGTACGGTTGTGTGGGTGAGCAGGAAAACCAAATAACTGAACCATAGTCCAAGTAATGAAAAAAAACCAAAGTGATATAACCAGCTGATTAAGAAATCAACGGTTCTGTTGTGATTTTACGTGTATAAATTACTGAACTAAGTTGAATTAATAATAAAACCTACCTTCGATCTTATGTTCTCTTTCAATGAAGCTCTGTTATATTTTTTCAATAAATAACGAACTAGTTTTCATAGTTGTCGAAGGGGCAATACGCACTCAAGGCGCAAAGGGTGAGCCTTGGGTTTACGCTTTAGGTGCAAGCGATTCTTTTTCAAACGATGCACATAGAATGGAAGTACCATTTTTAGGTGTTTAGACGTGTTTTAGGCTTGTTCTGGCTAATTTAGGCTGTTTTAGGTTGATTCCATGCTTGTTTGACCGGAAATTGGCCCAAAAATGCGCCCAAGTGCTTGCAAATGGAGTGTTTGAAGCTAGGTAACAAGCCTTGTGGGCTTCGAACAATAGAGATTTTATTTGATTCACATTATATAGGATATGATTATTTGATTTAAATTGAGTTTCAATCAACCCTTGTATAAAGCTGACGGTTAATTGAAACAAACGATCTAACTTATATAATAACAGTTCTTTTATAACCGAAACCACCAAGTTATGAAAAATTAAAAAACAAAACATATGTTATAGATTTTGTTTAAGATTATAAACAACCAAAATATTGGTAAATCTGTCAGTTTCCGTGGTAGAGTTTATTTCATTGACATAAGCCCTATATGTAATCAAAAGTGCACGAGCGCTCGCCTAGAACATGTTAGGGGCCTTTATCCTGCTTTGCTTCTATCAAGGCCACCATTAGTTGAGGGTTCAATTAAAATCCGCCAACTGAAAATGTATAAACCAGCCTAATCCAGCTTAAAAAATGTTTAAAACCCTTGAAAATGGTCTAGTAATATTGTGAGTTTTGCTTAAGTGCCTTGTTCGGTTTATAAATTCACTCAACTGTGAAGCATGGTATCTCATTGAAAAGCTTTTGATATATTTTTGTATAATGGTTTGTTTCATAGGACCTTCAAAACGGATAGCGCGCTTCAATCTCACAACCAGGCTAAGCACAAGTAAATGTTGACAAGTGATTTGAAAAGATGAGGATGGTGGCTGATTTTGTTGAGGTTAGTTTTAAGCAGGTTTGTTTTTAGTATGAAACAAAGGCACCAGAATTATGTTTTCAAGTATTGTGAACAGAACATATTGTTGGATTTATTTGCTTTAATTTCATCCTTTTTTTAACTGTTTCAGATTTATATTGATTTGAACCCCTCGTTACAACTACCATCTCTATCAAGAACATAAAACCCAAAACATATATGCAAGAAATGTTTGAAATGATAAAAACATATAAATAAATAACTAGTATATGGTATAGAACAAATTGTTTACATATATTAAACTTACATCTCTAATAAATTAGTAATTAATGTAATCACATGTTATAATTTTAGCTCTTTAAGTTTTTTCTTTCCCACTTTTATATTATTGTTTTTTTAATTTAAAATTACAAATATTGTTTTATAACTTTTAGATCTTTATTAGTATTTAATTTTGTTTTTATTATATCCGTATAATATGAGTTTCTAACCTGGTATTAATATAAATCAATAAAAAGTTGATATGTATAAATCTTTATTACTAAGTATTTAATGTCATAATTTAGAAATGTTTTGAAGGGAAGAAAGCGACTTTAGCACAGGTATCACATGATTTTAGATCTGTTAATTTGATGATTTTCCCTATTTATATGTGCAAAAATCAAGATGATGCTTCCACAAATTTGTAAATCACAACCAGATTTCAAAGAAATCCAAAAA
This sequence comes from Flaveria floridana, assembly GCA_018326465.1. NCBI lineage: Eukaryota > Viridiplantae > Streptophyta > Magnoliopsida > Asterales > Asteraceae > Flaveria > Flaveria floridana. The sequence continues at coordinate 11,445 of BJCO01369441.1, read as the reverse complement.
ACCAAAAAGTTCGATTTGTGTACATATTGCTGAAAATAAAAAAATGAAGCACTAATTCTTCTTTCTAATAGATTGTAAAGGCAACAAAGCATACTCGTCGAGTATTACTGGCTCATTAACACTTCATCAACAAGACTATAGAACGAACGTGAAAAGATCCACAAACACCCAAAAGGCTTCATTATTCCACGACACTTGATTTTGGTTTCCTTTTCAACTAATGTCTCGAATATTAGAATGGTTATTGAACTGATCGCGCTATAACTTTATTGTTAGAATTGGACCGATTAAGGTGGATTCCAATACTAGATGAAATCATATTAATACAAAAGTAAAATATAAAGATATTTAAAAAATATCTAACGAGTGAGTATGTGACATATGGAAACAACTAGATCAAATGATGCGCGTATGCACTCGCGTAAGTGACAAAATGATGATTAGCCTAATTTGTGGCGGAATGAAACTAAAAAAAGAAAAACCAAAACCCAGGTTACCAAGGGTTGGGCCATTAAAATATAAGAAAAATACCTTTTATAGTTGAAGTATACAATGTCATTAAAATATAAGAAAAATACATTTTGTAGTTTTCTTACAAAAGTCGGGATGGGCCAAAAAATGTCATGTTTTGCAAGATTAGATATGATATCGTTCACGTTAGACAATAATTTATCACCTCTTATATTAGACATTTTTCTAAGAATATGTGGTTTTGGAAAATGGGGCATTAGAAAATCTGATTTGTGGTAGCCTTAATATTAAGCCTTTTAGTTAACAACTGTTGAAAATAAAAAAATTAACCACATATTTAAGCTTTAACTCTAATATTCTATAATCTACACAACTATCATAAAAGTATTTATTTAAAGTCTTACATAACTTTATAATTACTTTCTTACTTTACATAAAAAATTATATAAAAAAACAACACATGGGCTAGAGCAGCATTTTTTTTCTCAAAAACAACCATCAATCGTAAAAAAAGAGTTGCGTCATTCAAAATTCACATATTATACGTTCAACTTGCAACCAAAAGAAAAAAAGAAAGGCGTACGTTGACAACCTCTTCCCAAGTAGTTCCGCCCCTGAATTGATCCACATCAAACACAACTCAAGTGCACAAGTATTTTTCAATCAAAATACGTTGTAAAAACATACAATCGATCAATCAAAATTCTTGAAAACATCAAGAAAATCTTGTAATGATTCTAATACCAGACTTGATACAGTCAATAAGAAAACCATAAAAAAAAACTTCTGGTAACATAGGCATCTTTACTTCATCTTGTCCAGAAGACGAAGGTTAAGACCAAGAAGACAACCTGTATAAAAATATAAATAATAAACGGCAAAAAATAAGGACTCGTCCAGAATACCTGAACCTGCAAAACTAGTAAATTAAGTAAGATCACATTTTTAAATTTAAATAATGAAAGTATGCAAATCCCCTGTATGTATTACTAGAAGAATTATAAGCCTACTCCTCTACATTACCATATGTAATTCCTTCATCAAAATCTGCATTTATATATAAATAATAATATCTAGAGATTTTTGCCTGCAAAGCTCAAAAACCTGAGCATATCTTGTTTTGGAAAGGGAAAATATACGTTGGCAAGATGGGGCGGGTTGGGTTTCGGGTCAAAACGTTTCATTCTTATAAAGGGTTGAAGAGAGTTGAGTCTGGTTGGATTGCATCCTTAAATGAATCCCTTTAGAAGGTTGTATGCATTGAAAAAAGATTTCGGGTGACTTTCACGCATTTGAAGTGTTATCTTGTAACTAAAGAAATTTATTTCACCCATTTCTTATGAAACCCAACCCGAATAAACCCATTCATAAGTAAACAGGTCAAAACTAAACTAAAAAAAAACATGAAAGTTAACAGAATTTTTCCTGTAACCCTAGAATTTATATGCTGCAGGAATTTAGTAAGCCTGTGTCGCCTTAAGATCAATTAAAATCATACTTAAGAGAATAGACAACTAGCAGCTAGTAATCCTCTCTGTCTTCTCTTGTGATCTTTATTCAATTTCCTTAAAAGGGTAAAGAGGAGAATAGTAGAAAAATTTTGACTGGTCAACCTGTACTCCTGCACAGTGGAAAGCCGGCAGTAAGCCATATCTTCCAAGTGAGGCTTTATATTTTTTAAACGTTTTCAAATTTATTGAAGTTTTAGACTCGTTTAAACCAAGAATAGAAAAACAAAACAATCCAGAGATTTACCCTTAACCATCATTGTTGTTGCTTTAATCCGTTGTAGGAGCTGATTTTGCTTCTTTTTCACGGTTCCATCTTTCAATCTTAGCCCTTCTTTCAGCGCTGCCTTCCCTAACTGGGCTCCGGTTTCTCTTCCCTTCTGGACTTCTGCTCCGGCCTGATCTTCTTCCTGGGCTCCTACTTCTAGGCCTCCTGATCCTGTCACTGTGGCGGTGATCGGAGTAACCACCACCACGACCGCCACCTGATGGGCGGTCATCATGATTCCGATGCCTTTGTGGACTACGACTTCTGCTTCTGCTTCTCCTACGCCTCCCAAATAATTGTCTCCTCAAATCTCTAAGGAAAAATATACAATGACGAAGTTAGTGAAAGGTGAAAACAATAAGTTTGAGAGTTGAAAGTATCGGAAGGGTATAAAAGCAAACTAACTTGCTAATCTTTTTCAGATGCATGAAGTTGCAATAACCACCTCGATTGCATACGTTTTCTTCATACTGTCTACATGTAGCTTCACGAAAATCTGTCACTGGAGAAAAGTCCACGATAATGGGGCGACCTGAAAAATATTATAGAATCTATGTCAGGCAACATTCTTCTATAAAAAGTAACTTAATAATGAACTTAGTGTTATGCACACCTAAAAAGTATGGACCACTAAGTGAATGATACTAGAAATTTCAAGTTAACACATCTCAAATCTCAAATAGATCAATATATTATCTATAATGTATGAAAAGGTGGTTATTTGAGTATTTAATTGCTTCAAATGGATGCATAGATGATATAGGGAAAAAGGTAGGTAACTCTTTGAAAATATAGTAATGAATAGTGATAAACAAAAATGATTTTAGTATGGAAATAAAAAAAACAAACAAACAAACAAACAAATCCAGTTTATCCCACTCAAGAGCAGGGTCTGGAAGGGGTATGTGGTGACGAGTCTTTCCTCTAGCTTAGTAGGTAGAGAGACCGCTTTTAAAGAGACCCCCGACTCGTTAACAAACACAGTAACAATAGCAATAGCAAGGCAACATATTATATAGCATACAACACACACCACACAGCATACAGATATATATAAAGACTTAGATATTGATATTAATATTGATATTGATATTGCATACATCAGGGAAGCGACAAGTTTCATCTATAAAGGGCAGATGTGGACTACGTACACCTCACGCGAGTGGCCCTGCGTCCCGTCTTCATTTACCCTTTCTACCTATAGATCCCACTAAAAGTCCTTAATTTTAATTCTACACCTCCACTCACTCCTATCCTCGATCATGTGCTCAGAGATGTGCAAGTGTACCATATCTCACCCCAAGTCAACCTAGGTCCTCCTCTACTCCTCCTACCCTCTAAATTGATGTTCTCTACTGTTCTAACGGGTGCTGCCATCGGTCTCCTCTTCACATGCCCAAACCATCTTAATCTTCCCTCTCGTATTTTATCTGTGATACAAGCCACCTTTAGCTTCTGTCGAAACACCTCGTTTCTTATCCGATCCAGACTTGTGTGTCCACACATCCACCTCAGCATTCTCATGAAAGGAAAATATCCATAATGTTTGAATGAGCTACATTACATAGCAGCATAGGAATAAAATTACTACAAAAAGTAGTTGCAACTTGCAAGTCTAACAGTTTAAGTAATATCTAATGACTAATATATCCATAGGCGTAATATAGGTATAATATTGAATTTAGTTTTTGAACTACATTTGCAGAATATACCAGCATTTCAAACAAGATAATAAAGGTCATACACATACATAAAAACCATAGTAAAAGTAACAAAGGATGTCAATTTAAAAATAACAAATTAAGCATGAATCAGTGTGTGTGTGTGTGTTGCAATAACATTTATGCACAATTGTACGTGTCTAGAATAATCAAGTAAAAACAGACTATACCTGCATAAAACCTTCCACTCAGATTCTGAAGAGCAGCTGCAGCATGTTCTTCCTCCCTAAACTGTGCATACACATTTCCTACCTGCACATTGTGAAAAACTTCATCTTACATGTTTAACTGGAAACCAATTGATTTTTATGTGTACAAACCATGGTTTAAAAAAAAGGTTGAGGCGTGCCTCAAGGCGAGGCGCCCAAAAACCGAGTATGAGGCGACGCCTCGGAGGGTTATTATGTTTGTGCGCCTCAGGGGGCTGAGGCGGTAAGAAAAGTTGTGCCTCAAGGGCGCCTCAGGCAGTTTTACCATTTGTTTTTTATGTTTTAGACTCTTTGTGTCAGTTTCAAACATTCCATGTCTTTTTAATGCGTGTTTTTGATCTTTTTGATGAATATGATGATGAAATTAGTTTATATTTTATTTTTTATAAGATATATAATTTTTATATTTATTTTTTAGTTCCGCCTCATGCTTAAGCCTCATGAGGCGAAGGGAAAACGCCTTGAGGCTCAATTCCGTACTTTTATACTTTGGTACAAACAAACATACCATATGATCAGCCAAGTTATCACATATGTTTAGGCTTTCAATCTCTCCATATTTTCCCAGTTCTTCAAATAGATCTTCATAAAAGTCCTGCACGTAGACATTAATTTGACGGTAAACAGAGGAAGCATCACACGGTTAAAGATAGTATTTTTTTTTTTTGCTAGGGAACAAAATCAAGTTTGTAATTTTGCACTCATTCATCCATAAATTGTAATGACTAGAGAAAGATGCCGTAAATACTACCATGGTTACAAGTGTCCCTCATGCTTAAAGTGAAGCATGTGTGACTGGTTCATAAACATGATTGAAAGTTTATCATTTACTCTAGATAGATAAGAAAATTATAAGCAAAATTGTGGTCAAGATGAATTGAAATGCATAACACATGCAACTGTACAAAAACTCAAACACCATGAAGTTTTAAATAAACTAATAATCTGTAACATGTCTAACAGAAACACCAGCAGGTTGCCACCATTACCACCACAAAATCTTAAAAAAAATAAGTTAAGTTCAATTTTACTCAAGATTTGATTAAAGTAACTATTTTCCTCCAAAAGATTAAAAAAATCAATTTACCTCTAAAAATCTCATAAGTTGTTTTAATTTTAGTCCAAAAGTTTCAATAGTTGTTTCAACTTTAACCAATATGATAGAAACTTTTGGAGTGAAATTGAAATAACATATGAAATTTTCGGAGATAAATTGATGTTTTTAATCTTTTGAAGAAAAATAGTTACTTTAGTCAAAACTTACGAAGCAAAACGAAAATTAACTAAAAAAAAAAACTAGCATCTGACATTACAGCCAGTAGCTTCACAATCAAAATCAAAGCAAACCAAACCTGATTTCCTTACTACAAGCTAAATCAGCAACACGATGAATCTCTAATAACCGAAATAAATGAACTCATCATACAGAATCAAAAACATCAGCACCGATACCTATCGATCTAGCCATATATTCCAAATTATCCATCGATCATAACATCTGTTTACAAAATGTATAAATTAACAAACACAAAAGCAAACGATTGTCCACAACAGATGAACACGCAAGCATCATCCGCTCAATCATCTTATAAAAACACAATACGATTGAAATCACACGAGTAACGAGAACGAACCTCGAAGTGATCCTGACTTTTGGTGGGATCAAGGGGCTGTCCCTGCGGATCAACACCTGGAGTGATCATATCGGGACGCTGGTACATATTGGACAGCAATAAGGTAGGGCTGATGCTCGGTTTCGTGTGGAGCCTCGAGCATCGATCTCCATGGCGACAAGCTCCGATCTTGAAGTAGAATGGACAGTTGACTCTATCTTTTTCTGTACCGAATATCGACGCTAAATGCTCCGCCATTTGTCAATGCCACCAGTTGCAGAGGCTAGGGTTAGGGTTTGTGTGATCTCTCAGGGAAAGGGGCCAAAATAGAAAGAAGTAGGTTCTATTTTCCTTGAATATCAATTAAAATATTAACCCGAATGACACGACACGAAGTTTAACATGTTATGATTTTGAGGAGGCGGATTTACACGTTAATGATATGATTAATACATGTTTAGATGAGCTTATCTCGTTGGGTTTGTTGAGTACACGTATAACATGTTTAACTAATCGTGTTAAACGTGTCAATAGCTTACGGATGTTTTATTAAAGTGATGTTATTTTATAACTTTAATTATAGTTTATTGTAATATAGTTAAATTTTCTTGTCTAATTTCTAATTCTCTGACCGGCTAACTAATTTTAGTATATTACAATGTCTTAACTATTGGTGTTTATTTAATAACCATGTTAAGTGTCTCGTGTTAAATGTGTCATGTCATTTGTGTTATTAAACTGTTTTTATTTACTTGTATTAAATGGCCGTGTCTTTTATGTTATGGACAATTGATTTGCTTATATTTAATCGTATAAAATGGTTGCATCATTCATGTTGTTGGACTGGTTATGTGATATTGTGTTGAACATGTCATGTAACTTGCTTATTGAACATATTTACATTATTGTTAGACAATATACGACTCTACCACACATGCGGGTGGTATCGCCGCACGCCCACACCCGTCACGTTACTCGCATCAACACACTTGTTTCATCACACCCCCTCCTTTATATTCGCGGTTGTGATAGTCCAACATTGTTTGGTTGTTTTTGTGTTGCCTTGACTAGGGTGGTAGTGTGGCCACAGGCTGCTGGCACACCAAGCCACCACCTCCGTTGTTTGTGTGTTGACCATTGTAAATGGTCTCAAAGTAAATGGCATGTTTAGTTGAAACTTAAAGTGTCGTTTTGAAGTTTATTAGTTATGTCAAACATGTAATGTCATACAACCCGTGTTATGCAATACAACATTTTGTCACTTTTGTAGTTAGAATTAGAAGAGTAATATGATTTTAAACAAAATATTGTAAAAAGAATTAGAAGAGTCAGGAAAGAACTCGCTAAAAACTAGCAAAATTATGAACAAACTCGTACAACGAGAAAACAATGAGTTTTGATGAATTTTGATAATTTAAACCTTTGTAATTTGATTATTATTATAACACTTACTTTGTGTTGCCCTTTGTGTGCCATTTATACTCTTGGGAGTCGCTTCAATGTGTAGAAATGATAGGTTGCCATTTTCAAGCATGTGTACATGTCCAAAATATGGTAGAGATTACCCGAGTTCATGTTTGGCCGGCTCAACAAGCTCAAAGAATATGCTAAGCCCTCATTTTGGTTGATCTATACCTACAACTCTACAAACTAAAGCGTGAAACCATGACGGTTTCTTTCTTGATAGAGGTTTCGACTTTTGATTCTATTTGTTTATTCTCAATTTCCAATCGTACGTGTCAAGACATTCTATTCATTTCTTATAGTTGTCACCAAAGCGGACATTCTGCTATTCATCATAAAAGATTTAAAAAAACCATTGTTAACATTCTTTACATATAATACATTTAGAACAATTCATGGATAATACAAAACAAACAAATGTATTCACTAAAATCCATCATATAGCATAATTCATCTTTTTAAAAGGGTAACATTACCTCTTTCAAATTGTGTAAGAATTCATGGCCTATTTGTTTTTAAAAGGATTTTATATACATACTTCACTCTCACATATCATACGCGTCATGAGGTGTTACAAGCTTGTTAGTAGTATACTATTATGCATTGTCACATCTATCAACTTTAATAAGTATGCAGGCTTAATGACTTAGTATAACGCCTCATACGTCCCATATAACATTATGACCATATATTATGATCTCATATATTACCTCATACGACCCACATAACATACCAATGATATAATGATAGTGTCAATTGTGTTTTTAAGTCTCAGTTTTCAATATCAAAACCCCTCATAAGAGTTCAATTGAATTGATTGATGTCTAACATATACCTCATTGATGGAGCCTGTTTATCACAAATTTGTAAATTAAAAAGGAAAAAAAACAAAAATCCTAAGGTGACTATGTCCATTATTATGAGTGAGAGGTCTATGTTTCCCTTCACCTTAGTTGTTTATTTAGATGGACATTCAACCATCATCTTCAAAGCGAATCTAATAGGGTTCTACAGGCTTTCGGAAGTTGGCTCCAGCATAAACAGCTTCTGATCCGAGTTCTTCTTCAATTCTTAACAACTGAACAAAAATTTATGCAAGTCAAAGTCAAAGATTCATATTTTTAGAGATGACAGAAAAAAAACCGAACCCGATAAAAAAAACCCAAAACTCGAAACGTTCGAGAAGGGTTCTAGATTAGGTATTTGGGTATGGCCCTGGAAAGTGATTGTTTTAAAATTTTCACAAGTCTCTAGGGGTATGATATCCATATACCCGCCCGATTAGTCAAACTCATTTTTCCGCGACTAATATATAAACTTAAAAAATAAAAAAAAAGTTACTAGGAACTTAAAATGGTTAGGAGTACCGTTAAGTATTTGATACATCAACTTGATTTCGAGATCGAATTTTGGTAATATACACAACAATAAAATTTTATAACCGCATAAGAATATAATTAGGTAGGTATACCGTTACATGGTGGGGAACGAGTATGGATTACTTGATGAGTACGAGACAGAATATGGGACATAGCTTATAACAGACATGATATGAAAATTATTATTCCATAAAAAAATATGGTAGAGAGAAAAAAAAGAAAATGCATATTTGTATACCTGCGATGACTGGCCATAACACCCCAACCAGCATGCTTTGACATTTTTACAGCTTCAATGCTCTCAGTTACAGATCCAATTTGATTGACCTAGGAGTGGAAAACAATTTAAGAAGAATGAAATATTTGCTTCACTGACTAAAATTTGTTGTACATGATCAAGATGGCATGACGAGCGGCTTCGCTAACTAAAATTTGGATATACGCTAAAATAAGTTGGGTCGGGTTGGGTTTGAGCTGAAAGTAACACACTCCTGGGCAAGTAATTAATATTTTTTTTTATAATAATCAGCATATGAATGATTACAAGATTTATTTTTACTTTTCTAATATAATACTCTTATAGGTTTAAAAATTCTAGAAAAGCTGGAATAATCTCATGGTGGTCGAGTTTCTAGTTTTAGGTTTAATCTCTAAAATTCTAAACTAAACGGGTTGGCTACTTGTAAACGGGTTGGTCAGGTCAAGCTAAATGAGGTACAAATAACCAAACGGGTGAACTGTGCCGACCCCTTATGACCCAAACCTGTTTAGCCCCAACCCTAACGACTTTTTTTCGCATTGGCCATTGGGTTTAACTCAAACAACTAGGCACACTTTCTTTTAAACCCGTTAGAGGAAAAAAAAATATAACCCTAATAAACCCATTGATAAGTAAATCAAATAAAAATGTCACTTAAAAGAGGTGATTGGTGATATACCTTGAGGAGAAGGGCATTGCATGTCTTCTCACTGATTGCCTTTTGAACTCTCTGAAAACACAATTTGAATATCCAAGATATAATATATATATTTTTTGTTACATGTTCAAGGTTAACTAAAAATCAATTAATCCAGAACTTAGGTTCTTATAGTTAAAAAACGATAAATCTAACCGTTGGATTAGTGACCAAAAGATCATCACCGACAATCTGTACTTTATCACCACATTCTGCAGTCATCTTGCCATAATGCTCCCAATCATCTTGGTCAAATGGATCCTCAATTGACACAATAGGGTACTCACTCACAAATGATTTATAAAGATCTTTAAGCTGCACTCCTGAAATTTTTTGAGACCCATTGTTGTTCTACATAAAGTAATATAATCAATGAAACAAATGTATCAGAGTACAATTATGGGAGGAAAATATCCATTATTAAATATAAAAATAATAACGTATATAAATGAGAAACACACCTCTTCCTTGAAGTTTAAATCATAGGTCTTGTCTTTTCCATAGAATTCAGATGCTGCAACATCCATTCCAATGACAACCTACAGGAATGTAATGTCCAGAATTGTGTATATACTAGTATGATTTGTAGAGGTGGTATAATGGACGGGCTGAGTAAAACAGGTAATCTTTTTGTATGAGTCGAAATAGGCGGGTCAGGTCAACCGGTACACTTTATGTAGGAAAAAGTTAAAGTTTAGTTTAGTTGGAAGTAAATTTCTTTCAGTAGTAATCTAACTTTATGAATAAAGTTATTAGAGATTGTATTCGTTAATAGTACACTTTGTGCGACTTCAACCAGATGGTATAACTTGGTTAATAGTATTTAAGAAAGATATAATTTGGTTGATCATTTCAGGGAATCAGGACATAATATCAACCATCCAAGAATGCCATCGTAAGGAGTGGTTTTTAAGTGATCACCTTTCCTGTGTAACCAGCTTGTGCGATGGCTGTCTTCAGCAACTCAAGGCCCTCCTTGTTTTCCTAAAGCTCAAGATGACAGTATCATGTTAAAAGGTAATCAAGAAATTAAAACTAAATGGCAAGATGATATGATAATTTCAAACCATGATTACCTGAATATTAGGGGCAAAGCCACCTTCATCACCAACGTTTGTTGCATCCTGGCCGTATTTCTTCTTAATAACAGACTATTTCTTCTTAATAACAGACTGCAAAAACATGGACAAGATTAGCATTCACAAACCAAGGTGCAGAGTTTAAATTTACAATTGGAAATAAAGAAATATGTTTCAACCAAACCTTTAAATTATGATATACTTCAGCACCCATCTTCATGGCTTCCTTAAAACTCGAAGCACCAACAGGAAGAATCATGAATTCCTAAAAAATACAACTCTTTGTCAATAAACATCCAGTATATCACAGAAATCATATGTAATTAAGACGTATACCTGCATAGCAAGCTTGTTCCCCGCATGTGATCCACCATTGATAACATTGAATGCTGGCACTGGTAATACTAACTTCTTGTTGTGTCACATCCCGGCGGAAGCGTGAAACGATGTTCGGGTGTGACTTGTTTTTATCAGAGTACATCAATTATAACAGAATAATAAAAGAAAATATTATTCACTAAAACATCAAACTAGACATGCTTCTTTATTTCATAATATTCGGGTTACATCATTTTACATAGTAATTCAAAATCTGATGTAACAATTACAACTACTTTATTCTAAGCATGTCTTTTCACAGACGGTGAAAGTGAGCATCAACATATACGCTGAAGTCAACAATATTGTCACACCCTCAATTTCCACGAACGGGGTTTTACCGTCAGGCGTGTGACATAACCAGGATCTCAGATAAGCATCAGTTACACCAAACGACTC
>BJCO01369439.1:0-18467 GCA_018326465.1 Flaveria floridana | reverse complement strand
CCATCCCGCATCACCTTCGCAGTTGCCGAACTTGATGCACGTCAGCGAGAACATGAACCTGAAGTGGGCTCCGCCGCTGCCTTCATAACCACCACAAGCGTATGAAACAAACTATGAGTACCTTGGCACCGTTTTCCGATTGAAAACGAACGGATTGGGAATCAACGGCGAGGTCGGCGGCATTGAGGACGATGTGTTTGGTGTCGGCGACGATCTCGAGGCGGATGTCGACGGTGCCGGAGAACTTGCAGGCGGTGAGATCTGGTTTGAGGTGGAGATTGTAGCTTTTGTGGATGGCGAATTTTGGGAGCCGATTAGGGTTTTAACTGAGGTCGGTGGCACTGTAGCCACCGACATAAGTCTTTAATATAGTATATAATTACCTTAAAAAATAAAATTCCTTTCAAAAAGTTGCCGATCCAAAATTATTATATTATTTCATGACAATCATCACTAAAACTTATTATATCTTTACATCATTGTATTATTCGTCCAATTACTGTTTACAATAAACCTCAAGTTTTAATCATCCAATCAATGTTTACAATACAAAGTTATAAACAGTCATCGTCTTCCTCATCACCCAAAGCTTTCTGCACCTCAACAATGGATTCCTATAGTAAACAAACAAATGTTCTTCTTGTTACTCTTGCAGCTCGTGGTCATCTAAACCCCATTCTAACACTAGGAAAACTTCTGGTTTCCAAAGGCCTCAACGTCACTCTCTCCACCACCCACCGTATCCTCAAAACCACCGGAAACTCCATCTCCGGCGTACACCTGGAGTTCTTCTCCGACGGTGTTCCCGCGGACTTAAACAAAAAGCCTGATGTAGATCATTATATGGATACTATAAACAAGTTCGGACCCATAAACCTCTTGGCCTTAATCCGATCCCACCAGAGCAAATTCTCATGCATAATCACCACACCGTTTACGCCGTGGGTCGCCGGAGTTGCGGAGGAGATTGGTGTTCCGATCGCCATGTTATGGATCCAACCATGTGCACTATACCAGATATACCATCGTTATTACAATCGCCTCGATGAGTTTCCCAACGGAGATGACATTAATACGACGGTGAAGCTGCCGGGGCTGCCGGAGTTTACCTCCGATGAGCTTCCGTCGTTCGTTCTTCCGACGAACAGGTGGCGGAGCTTTGATAGTATCCTCAACGAAGTGTTTCATAGCATGCATAAGGTGAAGTGGGTGTTGGGGAATTCGTTCATGGAGCTCGAGAAAGACGTCATCTTGTCGGTGAATGACGCCGGTGGCGACTTCCGGCCGGTGGGTCCGTTAGTTCCGGCGAAACTGTTAAACGACGAAGAAGATGAAGATGAAGATGAAGATGATGGTGAAAGTGATTATTGTATAAACTGGCTTGATAAACAAAAATCCTCTTCGGTTGTTTACATCTCATTCGGAACTGTACTCTCTTCGTCGGAAAAAGAATTGCATAGCATCGCTTCCGGCCTGAGAACCACCAACCGGCCGTTTCTGTGGGTTGTACGGTCGCCGGAAAATCAAGAATTGGGGTTTTTGAAGGAGATTAAAGAACAAGGGTTGATAGTAAGCTGGTGCCCACAAGCAAAAGTGTTGTCACATGGTTCAATTGGGTGTTTCTTGAGCCATTGTGGGTGGAACTCGTTGTTGGAGAGTGTTGCAGCGGGTGTGCCGGTGGTTGCGTATCCGCAGTGGAGTGATCAGCCTGCAAACGCGAAGCTTGTGGTGGATGTATGGGGTGTGGGTGTGAGGGTGAGGAGGAGTGAAGGTGAAGGTGGTGTTAGTGCGGAGGAGGTGGGGCGGTGTGTGGAGGAGGTGATGGGTGGCCGGAGATCGGAGGAGTATAGGAGGAAGGCTTTGGGGTTGAAGACTGCGGCGCGTGAGGCGGTGGCGGACGGTGGTTCGTCGGAGAAGAATATTGAGTTGTTTGTGAATGAAATTATTTCTTCTTGCTCTTCGTATTCAGAAGGAAAATGAACAAGGATATTATGTAGAAAGTTGTATGAATTTTTGTGTAAACCATAATATTTTGTTTTATAAATTTAAACAAACTAGTTGAGTTTCTGAAATTGCGTTACGTTTTTCGTCCATTTTGGGTTATCTGTTTGTGTTATTTCGCACAAATCGCAAACATGAATACATAAGAGGCATAACTCCTAAGTGCATTCCATACACCAAGCCTTGTCTCTTCAATTGCCTTAGGTCTTCCTATTGTATGTTCGCAAAAGGTGGTATTGACATCAGGTCTTAGCATTCCCGGCAACTTCGAAAGGCATTTCATGGGTCATGCTAGTCATTCTTTGGTTTCGTCCCAGCTGCCGAATCTGGTATTTTAAAGGTCGTTATAAAGTAAGTCGATTAGGAAGAAGTTGATAAAATCGCTTGTTAATTTGTAATTTATTTTGTAATTTTCTTACTTTTTCCTAGAATAAGGTTCTTTTTGTTGATAGGCTGGGTTGTGGCTTTTGTATTGATGAGAATGTTGGTGGTGTTTTTGGAACCGGTGTACTTGTTGATGGTGCGCCTTCTGTGTTGATCTCCACCTTGTTAATTATGCAAGCTGTTTTTCTTAGCCTGAATGTAGAATACAACTTGCTTGTCTATGATTGTGCATAGTGTTGTGTCTGGGTCAGGCATCATCAGTATATCTGAGCATGTGATTCCAACAAGGTTTGTGGACGGTTCATTGAAGATTAGGGCTGGAATGCTCCCAGTGTATATCATAGATTGTGGCAATGATTCAAATCTACAATAGGTGTTTTGTAAGCAGTGTGTTTAACCATTACTGATTAATAATGATTACACGCTCATATTTCGGTTGGGAACTATTCTTATGAATTGAACAAAACTAGTCATTTCCTGCTTTGATGAGTGATTGTTCACAGTTTAAACAACCTATGTAATGCCAATCTTTGTCTAGGGGTAGATGTGTTACTACTGCTTTCAAAGTGAAAGTTTGCCCATGTAGTCATGAAGGCATATCAAATATGTGTTTAGAAGGTTGACTTCTGATACCTTAACTCTTATTGGTATTGTGGTTTGATGTTAGCTTCAATTCATTCATGTCTTTGGCCTCTAGTTTAACTATAGTGGTGTTGTTTTGTTGTATGAATTCCTGGTCTTCGACAAGTGTTTGTGTGTCTACGGACGGATTGTTTCTTTATACCTCAAACTTTTGAAATCTGCAAAAAGTAATCAGTTATGATAGAATTTTGAAACATTTTTTGTTGCATTAAGTTTACCTATTTTGTTAAAGTCATTATTTAATACTGGTTGGAGACAGAACTTCTAACTTTAAGTGGATCATATGGTTTGAGGCAGGTTAATGTCTTTTGTAGATGTGTTTTTAGTTGATAATATAGATATGCTAGTGATGATTCGAAGAGACTATTAATATTTAAGGAAATTTAATAATAGTGTGGTTTGCTTTCACCAACTTTTTCTTAGTTTGTTGTATTCCTAAGGTTATATACTAATGGTCATGTACAAAAAAAGAGTGTTTTTTGGCAATTCTTATAGGTACAAAAGAAGGTATGTCTCCGCTCTTGATGGGTTTAGGTAGATGTGAGTTGTATTTGTTGACTGAAGTTGAAGTTTACCTATTTTCAAAGGTAGTTATATCCGTGTGTGTTTGCTGACGTGTCATTAAAAAGATCTTTCAAACTTTTTGTTGGTCAAATCTTTCTACCTATTCATCACCCCTCAAACCCTAAACACAATGAATTTTTTTAAAAAATGGGGTTTTTTGAGAGAGAGAGTTGACAAAATGGGTTTTTCTTTTCGGGTTTTGACATTAGGGGTACCCGCCCTTGTCATGGGCGGGTTCTCGGTCTCGGTCAACGTGTCACGGAGGCTGTCAAATCAAACTCAGAACTCGCCCCTGCCATGGGCGAGTTCTCAAAAAACAAAAATTATTTTTCGATGGAGAGCGAAAACTGAATCATGATTAGTGTATTATATATGTTAACGAAAAATATTGACATATAAATGCTTGAGAGTATAAATAGTATTTTTTAAAAACGTAGAACCTCGAACTTCAGAGAGATGAAATGTATGTCTATATAAATACGAGTTGTTTTAAGTTTTAACATCATTATAGATAAATTTAACTTGTCATTTTAATTAGTTTGACGTATGATAAGGAAAAATAGTAGCTAATTAAAATTTATTACACAATAGATAATCATATTTTAAAGTTAAGTATAACAATATAGAGGGTTAGATGCATTATTATAATCAATAATATTATCAGAGACTCGTTATAAAATTAAAACTTGAAAGTTATATACATCATTGCACAGATTATATAGATGTATTATTGTATAATTTGTGCAATGATGTATATACAATAATACATCTATATAATCTGTGCAATGATGTATATAACTTTTAAGTTTTAATTTTTTAACGAGTCTCTGATGATATTATTGATTATCATAATGCATCTAACCCTCTACATTGCTATTCTTAACTTTAAAATGTGATTATCTATTGTGTAATAAATTTTAATTATCAACTATTATTCCTTATCATACGTCAAACTAATTAAAATGACAAGTCAAATTTATCTATAATGATGTTAAAACTTAAAACAACTTGTATTTATATAGACATACATTTCATCTCTCTGAAGTTTAAGGTTCTACGTTTTTAAAAAATACTATTTATACTCTCAAGCATATATATGTCAATATTTTTCGTTAACATATATAATATACTAATTATGATTCAGTTTTTGCTCACCTCGAAAAATAATTTTTGCTTTTTGAGAACTCGTCTAAGGCAGGGGCGAGTTGTGAGTTTGATTTGACAGCCTCTGTGACATGTTGATCGAGATCGATAATCCGTCCATGATAGAGGCGGGTACCCCTAATGTCAAAACTCAAAAAGAAAAACCCTCTTGTCAACTCTCTCTCCCAAAAAAAAAAAAAAAAAAAAAATTAAAAAAAAAATTCAAGCACAATCCACCTCCACCCCCATTCCTCCATCAACACAACTCCACCTCCACACATCTCTCACCTGCTACCACCTCCCGCCCTCACCTCCAGCAGATCCGTCATCCCTGACCTCCAGCAGACTCGTCGGCCCTCACCTCTGCCGTAAAACCACCAACTCCCGCAGGCCCGTCGCCCCCATCGCCTCTGCTGCTGTTACTCTACCACCGTCACCGCCACCGCCACCGCGTCGATTCATTTCGGAAGGTAATCAATTTGTGAATTTATGCGTAGATTAATGTATAGGTTGTAACTACTCAAATGGATTGTATTAATGAACCATTAAATATGATAACACATGTTATATTGGTCCCTTACTTTCGCTACTTCCATTGATCATCTTCTGCAAGTCGCATGAAATCTTCAGAAGCAGAAATCCCTTTTGCAAAAGCAAATTGAATCAACGGCTACCACCGTATACGACGCCGTAAACAATCACGCAAGATCTAACCAATTTGGTACTCCATTTGTCAATCAGGTACAATTTGGGTCATTATCGAACATTAATACGATTATGTAGATTAGAACAAATATACTCAAGTATTCGATTGACAAATTGAAAAGTTCACCGATTTGTTGTCAAGGGTTTCAAACCTTTCTTTGACTGAGCTCCCTTTTTGCGTCGCTTCTGTGACCAGATTACCGACCAATCAACTTCAAAGTGAAGAATCGAACCCTAAATAGCCCAGTTGATTTAATGTAGCAGCCACTGTGTTCTTGTGTATTCTATAAATACATGTAATGAACTCATAAGTGGTAACCTTAACTTTATAAGTCCGTTATGATTAAATAAGTTAGATGATTATTTTTCAAAGTTTGATAAACCTTTATGTGTATCATTGTGTTTAACACATACATATATTTTGCATTTTAAGTTTTATAACTTGATATGATTGGCAAACTGTAATTATTTTGGATAGAATTAACAGATTATAAGTAGTTAGGTGTTGAAACCCTTGAAAAGAATCAAATAGTTTTGATGAGATGATTGTAGAACAACATTAATCCTCATAAGATTAGCTAAACAAGATATAAAGATTGAATGGAGAACTGGAGATTCATATTTTCTTCTTATGAGTACTTATATAAAAGATTTAGTTGTTTTTTGCATTTGGCTTTTAGCATTTCTTACGTAGGCAGTATGCCAATGTTCGTCTCCAGTCGTTTAAGCAGGAATTTGAAGTGCTTTTATCATTACTTCTAAAAAATAATTATAATTCATAGCACTTAAAATGTTTATAGGTTTGATGATACTGCTATGTGACTATTCAAGATACCTGAAATGTACTTAGTTTTGTTTGGACCAATTTTGACTTGTTATCCGACCCACATATATTTCCAAGGCCCCAATACAGAAATAATCTTAATTTTGTCTGGACCCATTTTGACTTGTTATGTGACCCACATATATTTCCACCAACCCAATACAAAAATATCGTGGATCAGCCACCGAAGCTAAGAACATAAGAACTTAGATTCATGAATGCTGTAGAATGATTGTTTTAGATGATGGCTGTAAAGAATGGTTTTCTTGTAGGTTGTTGGCCATGTCTGAATTTATTATACTTATAGGTTATAAAATGGGGATGTTTTTTGCTAGAAACACATGTCTTATTATAATTAATGTGTAATTTTTTTTCTCATAGTTCTTCAGCACTATGCATAGTTCGATTCAGTGTTGCAATCTTGTTAAGTATTCTGCAGTTAGTCCCAGCAAAGTTCATGCAAAATAATTAAACCATAAGCTCACACTTCATGAGATTTTTGGATTAGTTTAACATAGCTTACAAAATATATGGCACTTTTGACTTATTTCCATTTTTCTACTGGCATCTCAAGACCATGATGACAAGAAGCACCATGAGTTTGGGTTACTAAATATTTAAAATTCATAGATAAGTAGGAATCAATATATGAATTTGTAGGATCTTCATACTAAATACTTAGAATGCATACGGTTTGCATTTGCTTTAAGGTGTGGTTTCTTCTCTTCTTTTTTCCTTTTGGTTAAATTTTATTTTCAGTTCCTTCCATATGGCTTCATGTGGGGAAGGAGAGAACCCAGACATTGTTGCATTTATGAAGATGGCATTAGAACAGGTATGCTTTGCATGTTTAAGGACACCATTAAGCTTCTTAAGACCATCATTCACTATGACATGTTGACATGCTAATATGTTCTATGTTTGATTTGCTTCACATTATGATTGAGATAAATCTACCAATATATTCAATGTCTGATACTTACATTAAACTATTAGACCTGGCTATTGTCGCACCTTTAATGGGATATAGCAAGTGTTGGGTTAATCTTGATCGGGTTAAAGTCGGGTCAAATGGGTACGGGTCAACACTAGGTTTTATTTAAGCATGTGCTAATTTTATTGTTTGGTTATATGTTAGTGGGTCAAAACATGGGATGAATGCAGAAAATTAGGAGATAATGTGCTAGATAGTGGTCACGTAAGCATAGACTTTTGGTTTTATGAGTCTATTTAATGTTTTGCAATGAATGAAAAAGTAGTGGTCAAGTTTTACATAAAGTTTTCTTATATTAGTGTGTGTGATCTTGGGTCTGAAACCAAAAATTGGTATCAGAGCACAATTTTAGAAAAGAGAGGCGTTTTGAGAGTCGGCTTGTGAGAGGAGGAGCAGTCCTTGGCTGCTGGGCTGAAGAATGAGAATCAGCAGCAGGTAATCAAGCAAGAATTTAACAGCAGCAGGCAAGAATTTAACAGCAGCAAGCAAATAAAAGTATAATTGATTGTGCAAGCAGGTTAGAAGGTTTGAGAGTCCGAAGAAAGAAATCAAATGCAGCATCCTTGGCTGCTATCGCCAAAAGCATGTCGCGAGGGGGAAAGAAACGCAGCAGCTTTGTTGTTGTAATTGGCTGGAATGTATGAAGAAGCAAGGGTTGATCAGAAGCCATCGATCGGCGGAACGAGAGTAGAAGCAAGCAGTGGTTGGAGACGATGAAGAAGGGGGGCGATTTCATGTGAATCGCAGGAAGAGATAAGACCGGAGAAAGAGACCAACACTAGAGAAGGACCGGCACGAAGAGACCGAGAAGAGAAAGGAGAAAGACTGTGACCGGAAAGTGAGTTCCGGCGTGAGACCGAAATGACCGACGAGCCCCAATAGACAGGCCCTAGACCGAGACCAAAGGAGACAACCGTGACCGGCGGTTTGCTTGAGAAAGAAAGAGATCCAAAACAAACCTGTGTGATTCATTGAGTCCCACCGAAAGGAAGAAAATTTTGGGTATTACAATCGATAGCAATGAAAAGAAAGGAAAGAGTTTTTGTTTTTGGTTTTGAGTCATTGTTGAAGACGGTGGAATTAAATCCCTCATTGGCTGCTAAATCTGAAGAAGACGAAAAACAAACACACAAGCATCCAAGTAGGTGAAGCAGCCACACACACATGTGAATTAATTGAGCGAAGCCATGGCAGCAACCTAGCACATAGGTGAATCAATCTGATGCAACGAAGAGAATTGTTCCAGCAACCTTGCATCCAAGAAAGCTGCTGAATGTTATGAAAAAAAAAATGAAGCACATTAACCAGAAGGTCAAATAATCAAATAAGCAAGTAGAAGCAAGAGCAAGTAGCAAGAGCAAGATGAATTGATTCAATCAAGCAAGAAGATAGCAAGCAAGTATAGAGTAAGAGATAAGAACTATAAGTTCTTAAAGCAAGTAGCAAGAATCGAACCTATGTGGTTCAATCAACGAGCAAGTAGTAAGATTGTTGGCTTTAATCCTAACTGTGGGTCATTAAAAGAAGTGGGTTATGGGTCAATGGGTCACTGGTCTGATCTGGGTCTGTCCAGTTTATTTTGGGTCAATTATTTTAGTTTTATTAGTTGTTTTGATTTGATTGATATTATGGTAGGAAGTTTATATATGGAATAAAGTCTTTTTTATTTTAGGAGAAAGTTACCAAAGATAGGTTAAGAGAGTCTTGGGGATTAAGTTTAGGCTTATTATAAATAAGAGTTATTGGTTATTGACTTATTGTATTTTTTGGTATTAAGGTTTAATAAAATAAAAAGAGTCTGGGTTGTCCCCCAAAAAAAGAGGAAACATCTTGTGCTTGTTCTTCCTATTTTCTGTTTTTTCTTACTGTTTTGATTGAGTAATCTCTGGATACAATTGTTTCTTCCAACAATTGGTATCAGAGTGGAACTAATCAAGGGCCTGAAGTGAAGATTGAAGGCAATTCCAATTTACGATCTGAGAAAGATCGTTCCAGCAGGTCTGTGTGAGACAGATCTGGGTCGCGAGAGGTGGCTGGAGCAGAATTGATTGTGTGATTCAATCAAGACCAAAGAGGTGTTGTGCGATACAACCCCTGAAGGAGTACAAGCTGTGTGATTCAAGCTGTAATTGTGGGAGACGGGCATACAAAGACAATTGAAAAGAAAAGGATTGGTTCTGTGT
The DNA here is from genome assembly GCA_018326465.1 of Flaveria floridana. Lineage (NCBI taxonomy): Eukaryota > Viridiplantae > Streptophyta > Magnoliopsida > Asterales > Asteraceae > Flaveria > Flaveria floridana. The sequence goes on along the minus strand of BJCO01369439.1, from coordinate 9,028 downwards.
GAGGCAGAACAGTAAGTTGTGTGGGTTCTGCGTGAGGCGGAATAAAAGCTGTGTGAGGCGGCAAGACAACTAGAAAAGCAAAAGTTATATTTACTGATTACGTGAAAGAAGATGACAGAATGTCAAGGTGCAATCGTGCAGGTTTGAGAGCGTAGTAATATGAGTTTACAATGCCCGAAACTGACTTCAACCAACTGTACAGTTTGGTCCATTATGATGGAGACTATCCTATCTGCACAAGGTCTGCGAGAGACCATATATCCTAAGAAGGGAGGAGTAGATAATAGAGAATAATCCATGGCAAAAGGTTTGATGTTTCAGACACTTTCGGAAGATGCTTTGCTTCAAGTTGCCAAGCATAAAGAGCCAAAGGATGTGCCTCCGGGTGTGATTCTCAGGAGCCGAGAGGGTTCAAAAGGCTAGGTTGCAAACATTAAAGAGCGAGTTGGATTCTTTGAAGATGAAAGAGACTGAAACTATTGATACTTTTGCAGGGAAACTAAGTGGAGTGCAATCAAGGTATAAAAGCCTTGGGTATCACTTGAAGATGAAGTACTAGTGAGGAAATTTCTGAACTCAGTGCCTAGAGTGTACCTACCTATTGTTGCTTCAATAGGGCAATATTCAGAGATTGAATCAATGTCTTTTGAAGAGGTGGTTAGCCGGTTAAAGGCATATGAGGAGAGAGTGAAGACACAAGAAGACCCGACTCAAGACACACAAGGCAAACTATTGTTCACTCATAATGATGAACAGACTAAGGGTAGATGTGGCAAGTGTGATTGTTGTAAACAAAGCCGTGGGTGAGACCAGAACCGGGAGAAAGGCCGTGAAAACCAGGCTAGAAACAGTTGGCAGGAACCAAACGGGGCACGTGATAAATCAAGGATCAAGTGCTATCGATGTGAAGGGTTTGGCCATTATGCTCGGGAATGTTCTAAGTCAAAGCCAAAGTTTGAAGAAACAAATCTGGCAAAGGAAGACGAGCCTGTCCTACTTTAGAGAAGAAGGATGACCACATTAGGATTAAGGGGGTGATTGTTGGCTTTAATCCTAATTGTGGGTCATTAAGAGAAGTGGGTTATGGGTCAATGAGTCACGGGTCTGATCTGGGTCTGTCTAGTTTATTTTGGGTCAATTATTTTAGTTTTATTATTTGTTTTGATTGATATTATGGTAGGAAGTTTATATATGGAATAATTTTTATTTTAGGAGAAAGTTACCATAGATAGGTTAAGAGAGTCTTGGGGATTAATTTTAGGGCGTACCTGGTGCTGCAAAGAGCTCCCGCGTTTTCGTAGGGTCCAGGGAGGGTCCGTCCCATTTAAGGGAAGATGTACGCGGTCTTTCCCCCACATTTTGTGGGGAGGCCGTTTCCACGGATCGAACCTGAGACCTTCGGTCCCTTAGGAACAGCTTTTACCGCTGCGCCAAGCCCCGCCCTCTTGGGGATTAATTTTAGGATTAATATAAATAAGGGTTATTGGTTATTGACTTATTGTATTTTTTGGCATTGAGTTTTAATAAAATAAAAAGAGTCTAGGTTGTCCACCAAAAAAAAAGAGGAAAAATCTTGTGCTTGTTCTTCCTATTTTCTGTTTTTTCTTACTGTTTTGATTGAGTAATCTCTGGATACAATTGTTTCTTCCAACAGTAAGAACCGAGATCAAGATTAAGGGGGTGAATGTTGGGTTAATCTTGATCGGGTTAAAGTCGGGTCAAATGGGTACGGGTCAACACTAGGTTTTATTTCAGCATGTGTTTATTTTATTGTTTTTTATATGTTAGTGGGTCAAAACATGGGATGAATGCAGAAAATTAGGAGATAATGTGCTAGATAGTGGTCACGTAAGCATAGACTTTTGGTTTTGTGAGTCTATTTAATGTTTTGCAATGAATGAAAAAGTAGTGTTCAAGTTTTACATTAAGTTTTCTTATATTAGTGTGTGTGATCTTGGGCCTGAAACCAACAGCAAGTAGATAGTTCTAACTCAGATAAGTAACCCGACTCGACATGTTTTGACCCGCACCCAATTGATATTCGTATAAATCCAATTGATACTTTTTGAAATGGCCTGTATCGACCTGAATCCATTTTAACCTGTCAGCTGACCAGACCAGAACTGCTTGTTTTGCCTGGCTTAAGCTCTAAGACTGGCTTCTGCACCCATATGGAAGTACTTTAACAAAACAATGAACGTATATTTTTTTTTCAGGCTAAAATTGCATTTGACAGCCTTGAAGTGCCTGTGGGGTATGTGTCTTTTCAATGATCCCTAAGAAGTATCTTACAGTTTCTAGTTCTCACTCATTTTAAGTTTCTTCCCTATCGAGTCTACTTTTTTATGTCTCTTCTTTTGTCATTTATGAGTTTTTTTGACACTTTCATGTGTCAGTGATTCTTATTTTTCTGGAACAGATGTGTTATTGTTATGGACGGGAAGGTAATATCATCTGGAAGAAATCGGACCAATGAAACAAGAAATGTAAGGATTTACATTTTTTTGTTAACTTTTCCGTCACCCTGTCATTATGTGAATAATACTGAAAAGGGCCTCTAAAACTGCAGGCTACAAGACATGCTGAAATGGAAGCTATCGATGTTCTACTTGATCAGTGGAAAAAGATAAAGATGTCAAAGGCTGAAGTTAGTAAAATGTTCTCAAACTGCTATCTTTTTGTTACATGTGAACCATGTATAATGTGCGCAGCTGCCTTGTCATTTCTTGGTAAACTTGCATGCTTTACTGAATTTCTATATTTTCACATATAGATTACCATGATCTTGGCATCTTCTTTGTCACATGACGTGTGAACTTAGGTATAAAAGAGGTGTACTATGGTTGTGCCAATGATAAATTTGGAGGTTGTGGATCAATATTATCTTTGCATACAACGAGGTTAGTATCACAAACCAGCATTACTTACACCTTTACTTTTCAATAGTAAATTATGATCTTTAACCATTTGTGATGCACGGACGGGATAACGGCGGTATCATGATAGTTGTGACGAGGTTGGTGGGAAGAGCTACAAATGCACTGGCGGGATAATGGCGGATGAAGCAGTTACTCTCTTCAGAAACTTCTACGAGCTTGGAAATCCTAATGGTACATCTTACCATTTTATCCGTGCAAGAAAAGCTAACATTAAAGAAGAATTCAATAGAAATGCACTTATTATGTAGCTTGTTCATGAGAAACTTAATAAGTATTCTTTTGTGTTTAATCAAGATATATGAATAAAAAATTAGTAAACAGAGTATGATATTTCAGTTATTATGATGTCTGGTTTAGAAACTATTGTTTCAATATTTGAATAAAATTAGTTTCCTTGTTTTTGTCTGTTGCAGCTCCAAAACCTCACAGGCAGCCAGTTCAACAATCATAATGCAAGCTGACATTTGGGGTTTTGTTTTAAGAAAGGCGTGCTAACGACATCCTGTACTTCCGCTTACAAAGACAATCACGATCACAGTACTTCTAACGACCATAATGTTTATATGGTATAACGGTTTCTCTGCATTGAGTTTTTAGGACCTTATTACATGAACTTTGATGAACAACACATGAAATAGAAAAACAGCATGGAGGAGAAGACAGAAACCGGCTTTTTTGACTGTCTTGATTGTTGTTTCAAAACTCAACCGCTACCTGCAGGTAGCCTTGGGCTTCAAGTTGTTGGTATGTCAGCTTGGATGTATAAACAAGTGACATTTAAGTAACAAAATCATCATTCTTGCCATTATTCAGTCGAATGATGCTTTATATAAATAGAATTCTTATTTCTGTCAAAGTTATAAAAGGAATTAGGGGGATGATCCTGAGACTGAACCTGAAGGGGGTATGACAAAGTTGGTGGTTGAGTGAACATGCCAAATTTGACTAATTTAGACTACTGATTTTTTTGACTTTCAAGGAACTATCAGAAAATTAACCTGCGGTAACATTATCCGTGTGAGCTCAATGCCTCAATACATGGGATTTATATCGTCTTGATGTCATATCATTTATTAATATATTTCGTTATAAAACCATGCCATAAGATGATGTTTGATATTATTATGATCACATTTTATTTTTCTAATAATGTTTAAATAATACATTATATTTTGTATCTTTAAATAAAATATAAAATCAAGAAAAATGGATATGAAAATTAACAGGTATGTATATTGCATAGATTTGAATAGGTTTTAAACTTTTTGATGTTTTATAAAGCAACGGTAAAAATATAATAGAAAGCTTAATCTGACAGATATAAATTATATAATTTATATTCAGGGTTCCAAAACCCGGATAGCGTCACATTATTACTAGAGTTAATTACATGGTTGGTCCTTATGGTATGTTTATATTGCAGAATTGATTTTAATTTGAAAAATTACATTATTGATCTCAACTATAGATACACATGTGATGAACATCTACATAAAACAACAAATAGTATGAGAACATGCAGTATAAAATGATTAATTTATTTCTTTAATCATATAAATTTAAAAAGAAACGACAGGAATACAATGTTTTTATAATTTATCTTAAAAAGTAAAAACAATGAACAAAGTATATAAACTAAGCACGTATAAGTCATGTACATATTATATTCTTAATTTTAGAAAATAGAAATATATTACATTTTATTTTTTCTTTTATTTTAAAATTTGGGAACATTGAAAAATGAATGATTTATATCATTATGCCATCTCACGTCACCCATCGTAAAAACTTAAAACTAAAAAAATGAAAAAAAAAAATAAAAAATGTAAAGGACTAGATTACTACAACCGTGAAAAAAAGATATATATGTTGCTTTCAAGTAGTAGCCGGGAGACTAGAATGGACGATTAGAGGAAAACAAAATATAAATAAAAAATAAGATTATTTTGGTGTATAATCATGTAAGTGCAAAATGAGTAAATTATATAGTTCTATTTCTATCCCATACTTCTAAAAAATATAAAAAAAACATACCCATACTTGTCCCATACCCGCTTACCCAACACATAACTGTTCTAAATATCTCGGGTTTCAGGTATTCTTATCGGGTTCAGGTTTGACTGCCATATCTAATCATGTAATATACCAGGTTTTATATAAGTGGTGTTATTAAGAACGAAGAGTTATTAGATCGGAGGAGCAAAAGGATTCTAGAGAGTGGTGGGTGTTTGTTTGGTGGTTAAAAAAGGGTTAACAACGATTTCGGGGTGAGAGGTAATGGTGTGGTGTGGCTACATAAGATGATGGTGATCAGAAAGGCAGATAACAAAGCGGGATGTTAGACATGAGAGTGATGTTTTTGTTTTAGAGATTGTTATTAGCAAAATTTTTTTATCAGTAGAGTTGACATAAATAGGTTCTGTGAATTGGTCTTAGTTCAATGGATGTTTTAAACAATTATTTACATTAATTTAACAGAATAATTTAACAAAGGTTTGTTTTAGACCTCGATATTTTATATTTAAAATTGATTTAAAAAATTCCCTACTTATTTCAAAGGTGTGATATGAGGCAAAACACTGTAATATTTGTATGATTAACTTGTATACTCGACTAAAATACATATTTAGGGAAATCAATTAAAATTTAATATTGAGTTCATCTTCTTTGACTATATTAGTTGTTGAAAGGCCACCTCTGATTTTTTTAATACCCAATAATTCATATAATTGTTTTAAATATATGTAAGTGGTTTTCCTTTTTCAGAATTCAAACATAACACCAACTTTCATATGATTAGATCTTATTTTTTTCAACAAAAATCAATGATAACAATACGATGATGGTCAAGTATTCCTAAAGCTTTTATCTCTAAAGAATAGTTGACTTTATTGACTTATATTATATAAAATTAAAAGCAATGCTTCAAAGCAAGCACGGGTGCGCCATATATCTTGGATATACTAAAAAAATCAACAACAAACCAATTTATACAACGCTTTTTTTTTTATCTCCGGCTAGTCGGAAACCAATTAAATAAAGTTTCATGATCAAACACAAAAATACTAATCATTAATACATAACTTAAAAATATAAAATTTACTATGAATAGTTTAATGGTAAAATTGTAAGATCTAAAAGTTAGTGGTCAAAATCAAAAAACAAAATGATGACAACTCTAAGATCTCAAACTTTATTAAGTAAAAGATGTTATCACATGTTAAAATACTTAATACTAAATTTTAGTGGCGCAACTCTGGAAAACATTTAGATCAAAGAACTGCATGTATGTTCACTCAATCAGTGTGCATTTACATTAGTTTTAAATTTTTGTTGGATCATTCAGGGAATCTTACCCTTTTGCTGACGGAGATTCCACTTGTCGATGGTTGGATTCAACCACAGCCTTTCGTATTGATTGAAAATGAAGTGATATAGAGAAAATCCTTACTACAGTTGCTATTGGTAGCAATAAACTTAATTCAAATGCTCACAGCGAGTGCATGTAGCTTTGTGCATCAAGGAAACAACATGACATAATAATGATCTTTGTCTGAAATTAATCTTTATCAACTTTTTTCTCCGGTAGGTTGGTAAAATTATAAGTAGTTAACAATATAACCTTTAATGAACAATAGGGACTTACATGTTTGAGTAGCATCAAGTAGCAGAGTTGATTGTTCTTTGATGTGGTCACCATTTTCTGAAGAATTGGAGACAAATGATGCTAGTCCACCTTCATCCATCGCCTACGGTTGAACATGTAAAGTTGTTTTAAAATTAAAATTTATTATGTTACATTATGTTTATTTGTTTTGAGGATATGTATGGTTGTACTTACAGATATTTGATAACCTCATGAGCTTCAATTTCATTTAGCAACTCTGAGTATACTAATTTTTTTGTTTTACAGGCGTCTTGACTTTTGTTTGGGACAATGAGCATCTTTAAGCCAGCATGTGACATCGCTCTAGAAAGAGCAACATATAATTGTCCATGGCTAAAAATTGGTTGTGGTAAGTACACACCAATTTTATTCAGGGATTGTCCTTGGCTTTTCTTTACTGTCTTCGCGTAACATGTTTTTATTGGGGATTGTCGTCTTGTAAAAACAAATGGTAAATCTTTACTGTTATGTACAAAGTTAGTTCTGGGAATATAAACATGGTGACCAACAGCAATGCCAGTGATAATGTGTGCTTCAATTACCGTGGGTAGCAATTGTGTTATTAATAATCTAGTTCCGTTGCAAAGACCACATTTTTTATTAATGTTGCGCAATAAGATTACAGGAGTATTTATCTTAAGTTTCAAGCGGTGTGTTTGACATGAACATAGTAAACTACAAGATGTGAAAAAGTGGTTCTTCAACTTACAAACAACATACATATACTGATATAAAAACAACCTCATTCGATTCCGCAACATGGTATAAAGAAAATAACCAAAACCGGAAAGCACTACTGAAGCACATGTAAGCCAGAAATCACAATGTAGAAGACATGAGCAATACTAACATGCAGATGGATCGACTGAGTAGGAGGCAGAGGATTCCAAGAACTTCGATAAGCCCCAAGAATCCTAAATCAAAGGAAAAAGGATGATTTAAAACATCAGACCCCGATCAAAAACTTTTAGCTAAGCATTCACAATCTACCAAAAACAGAACATGTACCCTCTAAGACACAATCAGGTTGGCGAAACCATCATAACCGCTGTCGAAAAGCACCGCCTCTGTTGTCTACTCTCTAGCCTTGCGTCGTGGATAGTGCTCAATAAATTCCCGTTGTGTTCATCCCGTGGTGTTTATCTTCTACGTTACATCTTCGTCATCACATGCGTTACACCTTCATCACCATGATTCCATCCCAATCTCTATGGGTGACTTTGTACATAAGAATGAACACTATACTGCTGACAATGTGATGCAATCCGAGCGTAATACCAAAAATACCCCTTGGTGATCAATACAGGTGAAGCAATCCTAGCGTAATACCAAAAGTACCCCTATGTTGTTCATCAATACCAAAACTACCCCTCTATAGTTCATCGAAGTTGTGAATTCATATAGATAGAATATAGTAATTACAAGAACTAGTATTTTTTAATGTTAATAAAAAAATTTTATAAAAACAAGGTGTCTACAAACCTTCGAATCCTATAGACTCTTATTAACTTTTGTTCGTTTAAGATTTATACTTGCAGTTATCTGAAAATAAACCATCTTTATGATTTTCAAAATCTATAACTTGAAGTGGTTCGAGCAGTTTAAATCGATTAACCAGCCGATCAACCCAACATGTGTGTCTTTTTTCTAAATTTTAGTAAGTACTATTTCTTCAAAATTGTAGTAAGCGGTTTAATTACAACATTTTTCAAAACTAAAGGAGAAAAAAAAACCCGAAATCACTATAAAAATCACTTCTATAGATGTAGTGAATTTGTGTAAAATTGGGAGATTATCGAAATTCTTGTTTATTCCTTTTGACATGAATCTTCATAAGCAAAAAAGAAGCATGGAAAGCACACGGATTCCAAGCTACATATTCTTCAAAACACATGATATAAAATAAGATGTTTTTATACTATATATGTTTGTAATGGTATTAACCTCTTCTAAGAGTTTCAAACTAAGAATAAACAGTAAATTTTACTACGTAGTGTAGCGAAAATTTTGTATATAATTGAGCGGTTTTCATCAGTGTCTATACTTGATAAAAAGTTGTTGTGCTTTTGAAAAAATGTGTTTTCAATGCAGATGTTCAATATGTATTTGTTAAATTCAGTGAGCATTGACTAGTTCTGTTTTGAGCAAAACTCGTATCGGAGCATCACGAGAGGGTATTTCTATTCTATTTATTCCCTTTGGTCGGCGGGATTTTTTTTTTTTTTAGTTTTGTATGTGTTTTTATAGGTTTGTTTTGTGGGTTTGAGATTTGGGGGTGGGGTTTTTCTTGTGAGTTTTTTGGTTTCTTGACACGTCTCTTTGACGGGTGTTTCGATTACGTTCATTTATAGCATTCGTTGGCGTTGTCTTTCTCCGGGTTCCTACTTTCTTTCTTTCGTTATCGATACCCTGTTAAGGTTTG
>BJCO01369438.1:0-15170 GCA_018326465.1 Flaveria floridana | reverse complement strand
ATGTTTAATGCTTTAGAAAATTTCATAGTATATAAACTTTAGTTTTTTGTTATTTAGATTTTAATTAAAAGATGTTATTTTTAAATTTCTTCATAAAATCTATTTTAGAAAAAGATAGTTTGACTTAAAAGAAAGATAAGTGAGAAAAATATAATAATTATAAAATTTATTTTTAATAAGAGATAGAAATTTGTAAGAGAAATTAAATTACCATAACACCCTTTTGGATGAAAAATTGATGTGTTAATCTCTAGAAAAATAACAAGTGTCAAAAACATAGATTAAGATAATGACAAGTGGTAAAAGAAACCTTGCTTTATTAGAGATTATAGATTATAGATTATAGATTATAGATTTGATCCTTATGTGATATGTATGACAAACTAGATGTTTGTGTTTGTTATTATAAATTTGGTACCGGGTAACAGAAAATGTCTTGCAAAAAGATGAATTTAGTAGGTGTAAAATGGTTAAAATATCTTTTATTTAAATATAAAAACTCATAATAAGAAAAATAATATAATATATTATATCGGTGGGTTTTGTTAACATATACATGTGAACAAGTGCTGACGGCTGGGCGCTGTGGTAGTGATATTGACGTGCTAAATAACGTAAAGTGATGAAGTTATGAAAAAAAACATGTTTGTGATGGTATATCCAGATTTTATGAAAAAGTTAGTTTATTGTAGAAATGAGTATAAGAAATATGAAAAGGAAACTTATGTTTTCAACACACATAAAAAATAAAATAGTTCAAATGATTAAGTTTAATATTATAATTATAGTGCCCACGATATATAAGTAATTCTAACAAATATAAAATGTTTATGACCATAGTTGTTTTTTGTTCACCAAATCAGCAATTGTTGATTCCTACACAAATGTACTTTATAAAAATTAAAAGCTAAGTAATTGGAAATTCCAAAGGTACCCTTATAGCTTTTGAAGTTGTTTTTTATATAATATAAAAAACGTATCTATTACTTGATTTAGTTCTTACTTTGTGCAGGGTCCAGGGAGTGGTTGGATCGTGAAACGATCTAACTTATGCAACCTTACCCTGCGTTTTTTTATGCAAGAGGTTGTTTTCATTTCTCACAACTAGAACATGTGACCTTAAGGTCACAAAGCAGCAACCTTAGCAGTTGCTTCAAGGCTCGCCCTCAACCCTAACCCGTTCCTCTCTTGTAACCAATAGCACCAGCATCAGTTCTAGTGATAATTCTAGTGAACGATCATACTGGCTCACTACTTACCACTGCTAACTAGATTCCTTTGGTTCAGATATATTTGGAGCATTTGCCAATCCCTCGTCTGTGTCTTCTTGTTCATCTTCATCGTCTTTGATCAAATCCCCAAATTCCCACTATCACATCGTAGATCCTCCCCCCTTCGTTTTTTTAGCCACTTGAACCACCAGCTTTGATCTGCTACTCCATATTTGATCTACTCCTCCCCCTTCAATCTCGGGTTTCTGGCCTTTACAGTCGTCAGTCACAAAAACCTATGGAATTTAGTGGTATTTCTAGTATAAAAATGACCATTTTCAACTGTCAAACCGGCCAGAGAGGCTCTTTTACGACCATTTTAATTTCGATGGTTGGTAAAAGTCTAGTCGATAGTTACGTTTGTGACCAAAATAATGTTGTTCCGGATTTTGCAACTGAAATTTTTGTCACAAAATTAGTGACAAATTTTGTGTGAGAAGTTTTTTGTAGCTGATTTTACGACCAAACTTTTAGCAACTAAGATTGAGGCTGAAAATTGTGTCCTGATAGCTAATCATATACACTAAAGGGTAGTCGTCGTCCTCTCTCAGAATGAACAAAGTTGATCGTGTGAGATTCCGATTTGGTTATTAGAGGGCATACATTATTCACTAAATATACATATATTTACCAGTCATGTATCGAATGCAATTACACACACATTAATTGGATTGAATCTAACACACAAGCATAAATAGATGTCCAACTTCATGACTAGTTTCAAGATTCTCTAAAATTTAATCCTGCGAGATTAAACTCTGTACTACAATTCCAGTATGCTTAAAAATGTCACATTTATATGCTTACTTGAATTAAATGGAGTTGGTAAAATACAGACTTCAATCAGGGACTAGTCTCCTGCTGACAATTGTCACATCTTCCAGATTACCCTTTGCCAATTGTTAGGCTTACACAAAACACCCTTCATTTACTTTGTAGTTACAGAAACTACCTTCCACAAAACATATTCCTTTTTGATGTTTTTACCATGTAATTTGTTTCATGCAAACCCAGCATCAAACAACAATCACATATCCACATAACATCACCATTACAACATAATAATGGTCACAATCACCTGCAAGGAGACGGATCATAAGACCAAGCTTTGGGCTGAACTGCTGAAGAGTACCATGAAATAGTAAAGCATAACAAGAAACCTGGTGCACAAACATATTTTTTATAACATACGTCCTCGAAAAGAAAAAAGTTATATCCAACACACCGAGACTACGCCTAGAGAAGTCGTGTTTAAACCTTCTCATGTCTTTTAATTTTTTAATTTTGTATTTAGTTTTCTCTTTCTTTCTTTTGTGTGTTTTGGTATTCCGTTTCATGTTTACCTTTCTGACTTAAAACACCATCTCTATCTACCGGTAAATCTTGATGGATATCCAACTATCCAAGATAGCCTGCATCGTCTGGACTCGTCTTTTTTTCCCTCTTATCAAAAACATTGCTTCTTAATATGGCATCTTTGCTGTTAAGTATCACGTACTTGTGTTTCGAGTCAATGTTGCTTAACTGTTGACCACCAGTGCCCTCACCTGCAGATTGTTGCAATTGACTACTAGGTTTCCCTGCACTGGAAAAAACAACCACCAAATCCTGATATTTTGAGGGAGCATCCTCCAGTGTAATACCCTGAAGCTGTGATGTCAATACATCTTCCAACAGTCTGAGCAGGTGGCTGCATTAGCCATCTCATTCAATCATTCCGTCTTTCATATTGTCACCCTGTAACGCATTATATTATATTATATATACATATATATGGAAAAATACATTAGAAATCTCAACTTCATTCAAAGCACATAATTCATAAAACTATCAATCATACACACCTGAACTTCCATGATTGTTGAAGCTCTCATAGTATCTAGTATTAGCTGAACATTATCCATCATATACAAAACCGGTAACATGAAGAAGACAGAAGGTAGATAAGAATACATACCAAAGATGAGAACATACTGACAAAAAATTGGTAATTGCCATCTAAGTTTAAGGCAGACCATGGCCATTTTTGTCTCATAGTTGCACAGATTTAGTAACGAATAGTGATTTATTGCCATTTGCCAGTAATTGTTGTTATTAATTTGTTAAAGATATCCTATAATTTGCTCTTTTTGTTATTATACACTACTTTAAGCCTTCATCATTGGGATTATTTCACCTTCGAGTCTACCAAGTCCTCAAATCAGATGCTTTGATTGATCCTTAATACAATGAGTAACTACTACCCACAAGAGAAGAAAAAACACTGACAATATAACACAAAAGCAGCTTAAACCACATATTTGTGTATGAATAGCTGAAACTTTGAAGAGAATAGAAATAAAAAGAAAAATGTCATGTGTTTACATGCAGTTTACTTCCAGAAGAGAAAAAGAAGGTTTTGTGGGTTTGCCGGCTCAATAAATATCATAACTCAATGTAACACTACAAACCACTAAAGTTTAGGGCTAAGTTGCAAGAACGAGCTCAGAGTATAAAGAAAACGTTATGGACACAGGTGCCAACATATATTCAAAACTCATTCTTCCTTATTTAGAGAGGCATTATATTATTCTAAACACTGATTTGCAGCCACTGGTTTAAAGATCCTAGTTATGACATAATACAGGTTACAAAATAATATGAAAGTTATGCACTTGTTTGCAAAATGTACTTTATTTGAACTCACATTAATGTAAAGGATTGAAAGCTACAAAAGTAAATAAGATCACCTGTCAATGAAGCTTGAAGCTTGGCGATCTCATTTTGTCCGGTGTTCTTCGTTTCTGCAATTAATTTATCTGATTATCTGGAACACCTTCAGACACGTGCTACTTGTGTAGTTGTGTTCTGCACTTCTGCTGACTCGCCTCCTTCCTGTCAAACCCAGGTCACCTTACATGGATCTCAGGAATATAACTGATTACTTTGGCATCACTATCAGCCATTTGAGTATAGCAGAAGCTAGCAATCTCACTTAAGCAGATGAAGAAAGTACTTTATGATCAGCAAAAAGGAGATAGCTTTACCGCAGCTGCAACAGAAACCATTTTTCCTATTATGTGACATTCTTACCTATGAAAAGAAAAGAAGATAGCTTTATGTTGTTGTGTCTTCTGTGTTATAAGATCTGACCAATTATCACGTAGTAGAAGACATGAACCCGCCCACTAGAGCCAACCAATTTGACAGTTGGTCGGCAATGATTTTCCATTTTCCCTTTGCTCTGCAAGTGTCACATGGTACCTTATTGCTTACACGTGGTAACAAGAAGCCGAAAGCTTGCCCTTGAGCTCTATGTTTAACCACCAAAATAAAAAATTGGAAACCAGTCCTATTTTGCAACTAGGATTAAGGATAACTCAAAGATGAGCCTTATGTGCCTCTAACAAGAACTATAAGTTTTATAATCCTCAATAAATACCTTGAGTAATGAACAGACTAAAATCACGTAAAAGCCAGCTACATAAAGCAAACAGATAAAATGTCGGAAGTCACGAACATTGTTAGTTCTAAAAAAGTGTCGAGCTCTGCAATTCGACTGCTTAAAAGACAAGAGTATAGTACTCATCAATCATCACAGAGTGTGTCCAAAGCACAACTAAGAGACGCCATCACATGAGATATTAATGTTTCTTGTGAAAATACAACCATTTTAACATGAGACCTCATCACGAATGTCCATCCATGTTTTGATCCTCCTGGTTTTTTTCTTAAAACGGTTTTGTTTCATATTTGGACATAATATCAACTCTTATCATGAACTTAAAGTCAGCTTAACATAGCAATATTTATTATAAACTTTACTCTATAGATGACTTGTGCATAAAAGTTAAGTAGATATTTAACATAAACTTTATCCTTTAGCAATATTCTTTGAAGTGTTTAGATCAATGTTCAGGCAGCTACAAAAGATAAGCCCTATATAGAGAAGAAATAATTAAATAAAAAGAAAGAAAATGCCAAAGGGTAACTTGAACTCAGCCAACCTAGCAAAAGGTTGAGACTTTAGCGGTTTCTTTCAGTTAATGAACCGCATTACCAAAAAACAATAAAGTAAACAAACTAATATCACCATTTATTACATTAAAACCAACAGGAAATCTCACAAATCCTTAGCACTCAAGTAAGTTCTAACAGCACTACCTTGAATATCACATAATATGAAGTCAAAAAGTAGGTTGAAGTTTTAAATTCTAATACATTTATATCAACAATCAACATATAGCAAAATCAAAAGTAATATGCCATAAACCTAACTGGTTCTTCCAGTTTTAATTTTCAACTAAATACTTGAAACCAATTGCTAATAACCACTAAACCTCAAGGTAAAGCCGTTGAAAGCCACATCAAAGCTTTGCCTGCTGTATATGATGGTGAATTCAGACTCTACGAAATAGGTCGACCAAGAGATGCAGCTGGAAAGAAACTTAGGCTGGATGTTGATCACACTCTCTAGGCAATAAACCTCTGTCTAGTCTTAACAAGTTTACCCTTACCGTTTTCATTCCTTTGAAGCCTAAACTCATGACATTTGAAGGCCTTCTCTTTCAAATCTGAAATGATTTGCTCCGACCTGTCATAAATTTCTTTTGGCAATTGCACTTCCATGTAATTAAAAAAGTCTGATAAAGTCATCTTCTCCAAATCTTGCCACTGACCATTATCAGGGCCCGTGTCTTTAACAATACCCTCACAACCATCTTTCCTATATTCCAACTCCTCCGCCACTTCCTTTCCTTCACAATCTTCTTGAGGAGACACCAATTTCTCCACCACATGTTCTTGACCAGATTCTTGGTTGGTTCCCAAATTATCCCCTAAAACACTGTTCTTTACGTTCCCAGATGGTTCTTCTGCAAATTTATCAACTGTGGCTTCATTTCCTTCATCAACTTGTAAAGATCCATCAGCATCGTTCAACTTCTCCTCCAAACAACTGCTTTGTGCACTTTCCAACAGTTCCACACGCACCCCTTTTCTCCCTCCTCGAGTCCTCTTACCATCTGTTGGAACAACAACATCATCTGCTGCTTTTCTTTCATCTAAATCAGGATCCTCACGTGTTGGCATCTTCTTCCTCCCCCGTGTCCTTTTAGGTTCTACCAAAACAGAAGCATCTGTCACCTCTACTGCATCAACATTTTTAGGTGCTACTTCATTTCCTTCGCGATCATTTTCAGGCGACACCAACTTCACCACACTTTTAGCATCCTCGATAGATTGCCTCGGCATCTTCTTCCTCCCCCGTGTCCTTCTAGGTTCAACCAAAACAGAAGCACGCGTCACCTCTACCGCATCAACACTCAAACTCTCAGGAATTTGCTCTAGTTTAGCAACATAACTCCCCTCTTCCTTCTTAGAACTTCTCAACACCCTCCTAGAACTCAACCCTGCCCCCTCACTCTTCGAATCCACCGCATTCTTACTCCGACTACGCAAATTACGCTTCTCCACCAGTTCCTTCACCTCATTCCCACCCAAACCCCCATCAAACCCTAATTCCACATCATCGGCTCCAGATTTCACCTTCCTCCTAGGGTTCCTCCTCGTCCGTACATCCAATTCAACTCCAATCCTAACAACAATCGACGTTAACTCACCGATTTTGATGCAATCTCCATCCTCGAGACTAGAAGGGACGTAGGGCTTGAGGGATTTCCCGTTCAAAACGGTGCCGTTGGAGGAATCAAGGTCGCATAAAGTCCATTTGGTAAGGTCGTTATCGAATTGAATGCAGATGTGTTTGGAGGAGATACCTGCGTCCTTGATGGCGATGGTGTTGCCGGTGACCACACGGCCGATTTTGACTAAGGTGGGTGATGAGTATGTTAGGGTTTCGCCTTCTCTTGGGCCTTTGTCGATTATCAGCTTCAGTGTTGAGCATTCTGCCATTGATGCTGATGCTGATGCTGCTTGTGTGTGTGTGTGTGTGTGTGATGGTGAGATGTGAGGGGAAGAGTTTTGAAGTTCGAAGTGAGATTCAATTTACGTTTAGGCGCTTCAAATCGTTCAGACCCGAACTTTGAAAACGGATCTGGATCAAGCCCGGGCGTGAATAGTATTTGAAGAAAAATCACTAGATTTTATATGGTGGCCAGCTATGCTATCAAAGTGGTAGGGGCTGCTCAACAGTTTAAAAAAATAAGTTAGGGCTTTAGGCCCACCCATCCTAATAGGCCACCAAAAAATAATTTTTATTATATAATTCACCTATGATTTTGCTTGCCCCAAGCGAACCCAGCCACGCAAAACTTCGATTTCTTCACTGGTGTAACGAATAAAAGACCCCTAACCTTCGTTTGTTTCTCTAATTTCATCCAGTGGAATCATGATTTGCTTCTTTGATTTCGTTGCAATTAAGAAGCCTTTAAACTTTGATTTCATCCGGACATCTAGTAGAGTAATGAACTCACGATTAGGTACTAGGCTGAGCGGGTTCTCTGATTGATTGATTATTTCCCTAAATAAGGTAAAGTGCTTCATGTATTGCTAATTGTTTTTCTTTAATTCTTTGTTCTAGGGACAACTTGTTAATTACTAATTGTACTAAATTTGTTTTAGCTTTGTATATGCTTCTATTTATTTGATTTGCAAATTGATAATTATTTATTTGTTTTAGTTTTTTTACTTGTTATAGTTTATATTAGAATATAAAATCATTGAATCAATTAGGATTTGCTTTGAATAAACTGATTTAGGAATCAACTAGTGCTTGTGCTTCAAAACATAAGAAGGTTTTAAAGATAAAATTTTAAAAGGCCTCCGCTTTAATTTTCGCTTTAGGCCTCTAAAAACGTTGAGACGCCCCTGCAAAGTGGTGGTGGAGGTTCAAGGTAGAAAATGATGGGTTGTGGAAGAAAGTTGGTGATGGAATATCGGGTGTAACGTTGGTTTCTCCATAGCAAGTATAAAGCATCAAATCTGGAAAAACAAATATAATAATTCCGGGTGACCGGTGTTGTGGAATAACTGGGTCTCGAGTAAACTCTCCATTCTCGCGTGGCGAGCGGAATTGAATCTTCTTCCTACCATGGTTGCTTTACTTAAAAGGAACATCCAGGTTATCAACTCGCTGTGCTCGATATGCGGTGAGTCACAACGAGTCGGATGAAATGGGAGATCATATATTCTTATTGTGTCACTGGGCCCAAGATGTGTGGAACAAAGTATTCCGGTGGTGCAAGCTATCTACCTTTCGGCCGACTTCAATACCGGATCTTGTGGATACTTACAATGGTTTAAAGGATCATCCAAATGAAAGAAAGTGATTCAAGCTATTATCCTTGCAATGATATGGATGCTTTAGGAAGTTAGAAATAAACGGATGTTCGAAAGAAAAAAATCTCGTTGAGTACGGTGATTTGTGACATTAAAGCAAAGAGTTTTCTTTGGGTGAAGAATATAGCAAAGATGGCCAATCTTACTTGGAGGCAATGGGAAGAGTTTGATCTTGTATCTACATTCGTCTAAGTCATTGGTATGAGATATTGATGTGCAAATGTATTGAGGTCTTTGGTGATGTATGGTTCTATTTGGTGTAATTTATCTAGCAACTTGCTAGTTATTTAATAAAATTTTCGTTGGCCGTTCAATAAAAAGAATTTCGTGATTTACATATGTTCTCGAGTAGTCGAGTTGAGAAAATAAAAAAAGAGAAATAGAATAAAAGGAAAACCACTTGGGCTTTAGAGTTTTTTTAATGGAAAGAAAGTAAGAAAATTGTGTTCTCGATTTCATTTAAGAAGAAAAAAAAAGAAAATGTAAGAAAAATGAAGTATAAAATCAGTCCTTCAAATTGGAAGGAAATGAAAAGAAAAGAAAGAAATAAAATAAGAGAAATGAAATGAAAGGAAAAAAACATTTTCTTTATTTTTTTCGTTAAATAAACTCGCGAACACAACGTTATTGAAAAGGTTACAGGTACTCGTAGAGTTGTACATCTACTGTTCAAAAAATCTATTGAAAGAAGTTGGCATTTAACATTCTAAATTTTGTTTTAGGTTTTTCTCTTTTAATTAAACTTCAACTTTAATTTCCTTTTATAATTTTTTTATAATCTTTTTAGATGATGTTTAAGAGCATCACAATCCGTTCCCTAAATTTATGTGAGTGTATTCCCTATATTATATGTATGGTTATAAGTGGTTGTGAGTGAAGGATGTGGGAAATTTAATGTTCAATCTGTATTTTTGAGAAACATTGTTCAAAATCATATAATGTTTTTAATATATTTTAAGTGGTTGTGAGTGGATAAGAGAGAAAAAATAATAATAAAGTTGAAAATGAGAGATAAAAATAGTAATTTTTAATGTAATTACATGGATAAAAATAGAAAATGAGTTGTAAATGCTCTAAGGGTGTATTTATATTTATAAATCAATATATATTTTGTGACAAACAAGACTATCCACTATAGTATATTATATGATGTAGTTTGGCAATATGTTTATAGTAAAAATAATTTATATAAATGTAACCAATATGAAGTGATTATAATAAATTTACAACTTAAATGAAGCACGTTGTATAATTATAGTCACTTTAAATCCACCATGTTATGTTGTTTTGCTTCATATTCTCATGTTTCTTGTTTTTAGAGTTGATTTATGTAGCTTCAAAAGGATAAAGGGTGCTAGTTGTTTATTTGAAGCCATTTGGGTTGATTTATGTGTTCTCAAACTAAATTTATATAAGCTAGGATCTCTTATTGATAGTCGATTTCTGTCGATTTCTTTGTGTTAAATCGAAGCATGTCGGTGGGGATGGATCATTGGTGGTGACAAATTAGGTTGATGATGGAGGTAGGTGTTGAAGGGGTGATGGGACGTTTGAAGGTTAGGATCGTAACGTTCAAACGAAAGGAAAAAATAAGGGGTATGTGATTTTATTTAATTTTGGCTTTTTTTATTTTTTAAATGGATATTTTAAAAAAGAAAAATAACAAAAAAGTTCAATGTATAATATATGTAAGGACCAATTTGGTTATGTTAGAATGAATAATGCAAACCAAGTGCGGGACCGGGTAAGGGATGGTCAATATAATCAGTCTTATAATGAGGAGATTATTAGAATACTTACAAATCAATTAGGGACGGGGTTCTTATGAGAGACACTAAGAACACAAGTAAGCATTGAGACAGAACCAAGAACAAGAACAAGATAAGTATGGTTTTCAAAAATGTTGTATATTGTTCTCAAGTTCTATTACAAGTGTTACAAAGTATAAAAAATACAAGAACCTGAGATACTTTATAATACATCCTACAGCCGACTATACTTTAAAAACCAGCTGAAAACACTAATGTAGACACAAGATCAATGTACAATCAAAAGGTAGATTGCCTTTGACTTATGACTATGACATGTCATAGCTCACATCCTAATCTATTATAAAAATGATAAAAGGTACAAAATATAAAGTTACAGACTCCAAACCATAGTCTATAGTATACTAAATCATGGACCTTTTCACCAACTTGTATAAGTTAGTGAGTCTTTAGAGTGGCAGCAGAAAGTTGGTCAGCTTTATGCAAAAGTTGATAAGAGAAAGAATGTCTTCTCTGTCTTTGGAAGAAATCAGTTTTTAGTCTTTTGGCTTTGGAAGACTCTGTCTTTGAAGCTTCGGAAGACTTAATCTTTGTCTTAGGAGATTTGGTTTTTGGCTTCGAAAAAATTTACACTTAGAGTATTTTTTGTGAAGTGTGTAAAATTTCCAAAGTAACTTCTACTCTACACTTCATGCATGCATGTGGAAGCTCTTTGGTTGTTTTGGCTGCATCAGACTTTCAAGTATAACCTTACACCAAGTGCATAATTTCAAAAACTTAAGAACAAAATCTTATCTGAAAATACCATAGGACCATCCGTGTAATTAACACTAAAACATTAATTTATTTATTACCCTATGTATTTAAAAACCAACATAAGAAATAGGGAAGTTTTGTAGTTTTTGGATTGGCCACAAAACCTTTTTTTATATTAGTCACATTATGAATGAACCTAAATACAACAAGAATTATCCTTTTTTGTTTCTATTAGTTAATCTGTCAGTTAACATCTGCACCGCCTAGCTTATTGTTAAAGGGTTTTGGGCGATGGTGTTTATGGTCGGTTCGATTCACTTCCCTCTCTATGTTGATGACTATTTATATTTATTGTAGGGTTTATTAAAAAATCATGTCCACTCTCGATGATGATGTGTCTTCATCTAGGGCTCGAATTTGTTGTTATGGTGCATTGATTTTACCTTTTGTGTGCTCATGAGCTATCTTATTTTTCAAATTAATAGTTACATGTAGATTTATTTTAATCGACATGTTAGGTGTAATTGACGCATTCAGGTACATCAGTTTCAAGTTGAGAAAATCAGATTTTGTCAAAATTTGAATGGATGATTGGGTATATGATTGTAGTTGATATATATAGTAGTTTCTAACTATGTATATGATGCAGTTATTCATTTGGTTTATTCAATTATGTGCAAATAATTTGTGGGTTCTGGGATCGGTTTCTGTCAGTTTGGATTGGGTAGCTTGCATATCGTCGCTTTAACTTACTAATTTTGTCGTTTACTTTGTTTGATAGATCAATAGTTACGTGTTTTTGCCTAATAATCGGGGACGTTAAAGTGATATTTTGATAGTGGTAGGTTATGGTAAAAAGAAAAATATTTACGTAGATCCACGCTTTCTAGCAATGACGTTGATGATATTCGAAACTTAATATGAAAAAACAAACTATTAAAATAATCCACGTCAAAATTTTGATAAAATAAGCAAACGTTGAAGGCACATACGTTTAAAAAACTGATATATAAACTTTGAATTAACATAAAATAAACCAAGATCAAAGAACATTAATAAATTAAAAAATCAACAAAAGTTTTCAGGACCACACTTGCAATGACTACATTAAAGTTTGGACTAACTTTACAATTTTCCAAATCTGGGAATCAAAAGTGCAATTTGGTCAAATCACATGTACCATTTATACAATTTTCTCAAAAAATTATAAAGAAACCATGCAACTAAAGGGCCGAACATCATGTTTCAAAAGTATGTAAAGTTGTACTATGAACTTGAACAATACTTTTACCGGGCATGCTTTCCAACAAAAATATACACACATAATTGTAAACATACAACAAAGACAGTTTAATCGAGATAATCTAAGAACACAATTTTCCATCCAGACAATTTATAATCCATACCTTAACCCACTGATGCGTAGAATCAAAATTAAGTTTTGTATTGTCCAGACAATTACTTTAGACTTTTGAAAGTGCCAATAAACATCATGGGATGTAGTGATTGTGCAGATTTTGGATGAGAGATTAAGTATAGAGTGATGATATTTCTAGATAGATGGAAAAAGGCAGGATAGTAAAGATCAAGAGGATATCATACCTAATTTTTTGTTAAGTCCTAGTCGTGTCAATGGATGGAATGACTTTAAGAAGTATGTAGATAGGTTGAATGAACTTGCATAACATAGTTATCATCTCCCACTAAGCAATTGTTTCTACTTAAAGAAGATGAAGCGGTAAAGGAAAAGATAATGGTGTTATATGAATACTTGGTTGATCCATATGAAGAGAAAAACCATGAGAAATGTTAGGATATTGATGGATACATCATTAGTTCAACTATCCTTGACGTCCTTTTCTTTTCCGAAAACAAGAGCTCCATTTCCTCTTTCAATACAACCAGTGAAGAACGGTTGCCACTGGTGAAGGCCAAAAGAAGCTAATGCAAGTTGCTACTGATGGTAACTTGTTATTGGTGGGAAGTATATACTAATAGAGTAAATTACCACTAATGGGTAATTTACCACTCACAGGTAGTTTACTACTTTTAAACTATAACTTGCCATTAACGGTAAGGTTATAACTAAAGACGAGCATTTTCACTGATGTGGAAAAGTTGCCACCAAACAACTTAATTTATTTTATGATGATACCTTATTATGATGAGATTATGCATCATTTTCATTTGTCATTTTCATACTTCCGCATGACTATAAAATAAGGTTACATGGAAGAACTATTGCTACTAATGGTAACTTGTTAATGGTGGGTATTTTTTACTAGCTGAGTAAGTACCACTGATAGTTATTACCACTGATGAAAACCAACTATAACTTGCCATTAATGGTAAGTTAATACTGAAAACGAGCTTTCTCCCTGATGTGGTCATTTTGTCACCAAAAACATTTTATTTTATTTATGAAGATACCTTGATATGATGAGGTTATGCGTCACCGTCTGTTGGATCGAGGTTGTAGATTAACAAAGCTTTTCTATTAGATCAGAAGTTAACAAATGTGAAATCTAAGTTAATAACTTACTAACAAACATAAATACTCTGAGTAAATATAAGTACACAAGTTATTCTTTTAAAGTATTCACTTGTTAATCGAAACTGAGTACAAAGAGTAATATTCATCAGATACATAAGTGGCTTAAACAAGCTTACCTCTACTATACAAGTATTATGGTTTTATACTATGAAATCTAAAGAATAAGAATAACTATTCTACGTTCAGAATGTACAACAACACAGATAATCGGCATATCGGAGTTAGGTAGCTTCAATACTATATTGTCTCCAAAAGACAGAACATAACAGTCGTCGGTACATACAGTCTTGTCTTGTGTAACAGTTGGTCAACAGCTCATGGAGTTTAGTGTTGATCAGTAGCAGTCGATCAACAACTCAGCTGTTAAGTGTTGATTGGCAATGGTTCAACATATGTTGATCGACAACCATTCAACATATCTTGTTCATTAGTTGATTCAACACTTAACAGCTTCGAACAAGAAGATTTAAACGTATAGCTTTTTTAACTCGTTCCAGATGAAGAAAAACCAAAAAAAAAATCAAACAAAAAACAGCTATCCATACTAGTTTCCTAGGTATGGAGCCACATCGGTTGTTTGGCAAGGTTGTTCACTTGGGGGCACTACTCCCCAAGGAGCTGAAAGAAAAACGCGAAGTCTTTTAGTTTTAGTTCAGTTTGTGGAAAATTGACAGAATTCGATAGTTGACAACCAGTGTTGAAATCTTGAGGTTTCGGTAGCTTCATCCTGTTTATATATCAACGCCATCATATGCGAGTTCACACAAACATTTCACGACCCTAAATGGGACCTTATGTGTCTTGTTGGTTATTTATTATTGAGAGTTCAAAATATGAAAGTTCTATAGAATTGCATAACACTAAATGGTCTCATTTGTAAACTCGTGAATGATAATTTCAAAGAAAGTTCTTATCACCTTGATCATAACACCTATAAATAAATTGTTTCTTCAATTTTAACCCGTACCTTTATCTTACGAGCATTGGATTCGTATTGAAGCTTTTGATTCTGGATACCATACGATTAACACTATTGTTCATATTCTGATTGAACTTGATGTAAAAATAAACTCACTAAGTTGATTAATTTTACATCACCTTGATCATAACACTATTTTGTATAATTTTAATCTATAACATTATCTTATGAGAATTTTAATTATATTAAAGCATCCAATTCTCGATACCATAAGATCAATACTATTGTTCTTATTATGATTGAGGTTAATGAAACAGGAAACTTACTGAGTTGATTAATTTTAAATTTTCACTACAACTAAACCTGACTCGTTTATAAAATTTATATACATATATTTTATTTGAATTTAATCATGCGTCTTAGTTATGGTTTGCACTAGGGGTGTTTAAATTCGGATATCCAAAATTCCGATATCTGAAATTCGGATATCGGAATTTCGGATATCCGAAAATTTCGGATAGTGAATTTCACTATCCGAATCCGAATCCGAAATTTCGGATATCCGAATTCAAAGAAAATTTGTATTATTTAATAAATTTTATAAAAATATAATAATTTTTATT
>BJCO01369437.1:0-10028 GCA_018326465.1 Flaveria floridana | reverse complement strand
CTTAGGAGAACAGGTAAACCACTAATAATAGTGGTGGAGTTGTTTTCTTGATTTTCCTATATATAGGATCTAAATCTGTATTTGTAATTGTACCTCGAACATCACTGAATAAATACATCCTAGTTACCGAGAGTGGACGTAGGTCAGTACCCGACCGAACCACTATAAATCTTCGTGTGTTCTTGTGGTTGTGTTGATTGTGTTCGTGTGTGTGATAACGTCCGATCCTAACAATGCTGGCATCTATGCTCTTGCTAGTGATGGTGCACCAACTTAAATTGACATGGTGATGGAGCATAGCCCATGGTCCATCTAATCAAATTTCATAAACCTTAATTTTAATATTGTCTAATCACGTTATTTTTAGTAGTTAGAACATATAATTTTAATATTAATTATTTGTCTCATGTACAACATTTTGATGTTTTATGTTTTTATATGACAACTTCTGGTCTATTTTTATTAATCATCTATATTTGTAATATGTATGATTTGAATTTTGATTTTGTTGAACAAAATAGATGTGTCTTATCACCGGTATGTCTCTTGATGACGTTTTAATGTTTTATGTGATGTTTGGTTTAATATGCATAGACTTCCATGCTAAATACATTAACTACAGGTGTGAAACAGTAGTATTTTGTGATGTTTGTGGTGGATGGACTTGAATTGGTACCGTGAGAATTTTTTAATTGTGCTATTTACTATTTCTTACTAGCTTATTTATTATGTATGACGTATGAAAAATGACAATACGCACCATCTCTAGAGGCTCAAGCAACGAACTCGATGAAAATCACCCCATATTTCATGTGAGTCAGTTGATTTCGATTAGACCGATCAATCTGAAGAAAAACGTACCCACAAGGGTGATGGGTATTGACAGGTCAGAAACTGCGATTTAACCGGTCCAGTTGATGAGCAGGGTATTGACGGGTCCTGTAAGTTTTCAGATAGCACTTCTCATGATTAAAGAAATATATTCAAGTGGAGGCTGCACACCAGTAGTATTTTGATTGATGAAAAGGCCATACAACATGTTCTTGAATACTCAATGTTTTTAAATTGACCAACAGCACAAATCCATTTGTTAAAGATTTTAAGCAACCATATCATTATTTCAATTGCACGAAGTAACAAGTATAAGAGCTAAGAGTGCAGAAGTTACCTGCATCATATTACTTTATGTATAGGTCAGATAGACATGTTACATGCGCAGTTTTTTAATCAAATAGTCCTTAAGTTCTGTCACACCAAACTTAGATTCCATGATTAAAAAGTTATAATTAAAGATTGATTGGGAAATTACATGCTTTCAAAGACAAATAATAAGGAAGTCAAAGGAGACTAAGGAGAGAAATTATAACATCCCGTCTTTCACACCAACCAAAATCATCCGATTTGCATACAAAAAGCTTAAGACTTCGTTTTTGTATGCCTTGGTGGAGACTTCCGAAGAAGTCATGTGTTCTAGAATGGCTCCCACTCAATTACACAAACACATTTAACTATGGAGTTGGTTGTATTCGACACAGGGTATTCCTTGTGACCAAGTATACAATCATCATAATAATCATAACTATAATAATGATAGTAATATTTAAAATCTTTCTTTGTTTTACTAGAACGATGCATTAGAGATCAGATCATACCTCCACTCCATGATCGAACACTCATGCAATATGCAGATAAACTAGAAACCTCGGGTAAATGTCTAGTAGAGCTTTTAAACCTTGCCACATCAGAAACTAATACTCGCATATATGCATACAACCTCCACCTATAGTTGATGATGTGAAACCTTACTCTAGTATCATGAATATATCCATTCAGAAACTTACATCCGAGTACAAGATAAGAATGGAGCGTCTGGTTAAATCAAAGGCACTACCTATGCGGCCTCTGAGTTGTGGAGTGACAAACCGTCGTTACTTCTTTGCATCTGTCAGCACGGGTAGTTAACTTCTAAATGTTATAATAATAATTACAGATGTGTTTATATGTTTCTTTTAACTAACATTATATGAAATTGGGAATCAGGTGCATCATGTGCAGAACTGAAGCACACAAACTTTATTCAAAGAAGCCCATATTTGATGCTTTAGGGATCAGCTTGTTTGATGTTATGAACATACAGAATCAGAAGTAGAAGCTAACTTTCTTGAATAAATATGATAGTTGATAGACTAAATGTCACTTGTATAAAAATTAAACAACTTTAATCAAGTTCTAAAATTTTTACAGTTGTGAGGTATTCTAGTATGGTTACTTACCTAGTCAAAAGTATGATGTGACATCACAAGATCTGTAACTTTAGTCTCTTTGAGGGATGGCGTAATGATAAGTATTTAAGTCTCTTCAAAAGAGATCTTACAATCCAGCTTCTACTAGTATCAGTCTTTAAACCTCTTGGGTGATATTGTATTTCTTGACAAATATCTGGAGTATTTCAAATCTCTAGTTGGAGGGTCATCGGTTCATATCATAGTTTGTATATAATCCTCGAGCTCGCACAAGATTGAAGGGATAATATACAGCACCATCGATTCATCGTCTATGTTGTAAATCGGAACAAAATTGACAATCAAGAACACTCAAGAAATACAAAGAATACACGTTTATTGAATCGAATTGATTACAATAATCAGAAGAACTAGAATTAAGAAGATTTCAGTGTAGTCTAATTCTAATCCCACCGATTCCATTTATACTAATCGATTCTAACTGAAATAACAAACTAAACAACGAATTTACATTTTACACCCCTACACAATTGCTACGGAAACAACGAAGTCCTTATACTATTGCTGCGGAAGCAATGCAAACTATTTATTCTGCGGAAACCACTTTGCCTTCCGCATGAACCAAATTCCTTCTTCCGCAGGAACCAAATTCCTTCTTCCGCAGGAACACATTATTCTTCCGTAGGAACAAATTGGACTTCATTTTTCCACAGTCTACATCATATTAATTTGGTAATATCTATACAGGATCAACAGCTAAACATCCAGAATTCTTGACTTCAAGTGATTATGAATGAGATGATTTGGTTTCAAGAATCACAATTCAAGATTTGCAGTTGAATTAGTCTCATACGCTCATTAGTGTTTGTTCTTGATGAGTTTTTATTGATGAAAAAGTAATACCATGAACTAAAGATTCTCATTACAAGGATCCAAACATGTAAATTACAAGCAGCAAGAATCCAAACTCAGAATCACTGTGTCCTGCCAACCCCTAACTAATCCATAATCACTATAAAGACAACAAGATAAGGAATAAACAGTACAACATGTAACCATAACCCGGGTCGATTCGATTAATTTTCGTTTAATAATTGGGTTGGTTCGTGTCGACTCAAATTATACAACGGGTTAGAATAGGTCACTCTTGTAAAACTTGCTCTTGCTGACAGGGTTCATAGATTGGTTTTGCTAAAACCATCTTCTAAGTAAGAAGAAAACAACAACTGTTCTAAAATACAATCAGAGATTACAAACATCAACAAACTAAACTTCGTATGCCCTCGCATGCTGCAAGAATCAACCAAGCAAAGATTTTTAACATTTCAATGATCTAAATATTCATAACAGAGCTTACCCAGGTACTGATTCATCCTTTGCTTTATAATTTGACTCAACAAAATCATTCTCTCTTAGTGACCAACTGAATTCCCATATGCTATTTATGTATAAGTTACCTTCTCTTGCAGCTTATATATAGTCAATGCACTCAAAAATATACCCACATGTTAATTACATGACTCCTGGTCTCTGGGCCCCACAAGATTCGACTCCGAATTCAGATTCGGATTCTTCTAGTTGTGCTTTTTTCATAAAGCCTAGATTGTCTTTCTTATGGTTCGGTTTTCAGATGGCCCGGAGATGTGGATCCTGTGTAAAGAAAGTAGCTAGGAGATTGATGAAATACGTCACACGATAAATACAATAATAAAATTACAAATATGTATTCTATTTAAAGTACCTAAATTCTGGCTGCTGAAGGGGGTACTAGGACTTAATCCCATTTGGACAATATTGTGAAGCTCATCATCCCATGTACTAGGTACCTGTCTTTGGAAAATATGTTTAACCATTAGAAATAATATTGTAATCTAAAATATAGTAATCAGAGTTTATTAAAATAAACAGCAAATTACCTGAGAAGCAGGATCTTTATATCCTCCACTAATAGACATCAAATGGGAACTAGCTGTTCTTATCCCATCTGAAGATCTTCCAACACCAGAAATCCCGCCTTGCATAATCGCCATTTGTGCTTGGTTAGGTGTATAAGGCATGGCTATGTCAGCACCAAAACCAAGTGAACAAGACGGTCCCAATCGCGATTCAAGTATCTAATCAAAATAAAAGCTCATCATTATTTATAGGGAAGTGGTAGTTACCAGTAACCAAGTTTCATCATTATTCCATCTAGGTCACTCAAAACTATCTTTTAAGAGATTTAACCACTAAAGTTTTTATTATGTTTCAATGTCATGAATTTGTTACTAAAATGCACTTGCGATATATTACCAGTTACATAAGTTTGTGGCGTGTCATGTGTAAAATAGCTATTTTACACAACTTGCACTCCTCAACATAGAAAAAATGTAAAATTTGAATTAGATCTTTGGCAAAGAGTGGACCTAGAGAAACAATCATGAAACTTGATTATTAGTTAGTGACATTCTATTAAAGCATTCTTACATCTTTTGTCAAGAGTCCTTCAAGGTTAAAATCCATTCTAGGATTAACGGTAGCAAGCTTCATCGATAAAAACTGCAAAAAAAAACTCTAATCTCATACTGAGTTCAAAAAATAGCAATTAAAATATGTTATTTTTGGTCATCATACCTCAACTTGTCGTTGTAGTGACTGTACATAGTTAATTATTTCATCCAACATAACCGCTTTGCCTGTGACCTTAATAAACATTCAACAATAAATGAGAAATATTCAACAGAATTTTGTTTCTCTAGTACAAATTCAAGATTTTGGTGACAATTTTGATAACTAACCTTGCTACATCCAGGAACAAGGTCTTGAAGGAATTTCATTCGTTCACTGATCTTCTCCCTTCTCACCTATTAATAATCAATGTAAAACGCTTTAAGTAAATCACTCAAAACTTCATATCTTTCAAATAATCATTATTGGATAATCACCTGGAACAAAACTGACTTC
Source organism: Flaveria floridana (assembly GCA_018326465.1). Classification (NCBI taxonomy): domain Eukaryota; kingdom Viridiplantae; phylum Streptophyta; class Magnoliopsida; order Asterales; family Asteraceae; genus Flaveria; species Flaveria floridana. The sequence goes on along the minus strand of BJCO01369437.1, from coordinate 4,842 downwards.
TAACAGTAAACAAACGTACTTATTGCAATTTACTTTGGGGACTGATGTATATAAGAAAAAAAAATGACTTGAACATAACAATCACAATATATTTACGGAAAGCCTTACTCTTTCGGCAAGACTATGACTATTGGTAGCTTGGCCTCTTCGTGCTCGAACATGAATGTACTCCTCCTTCTGTGCATCGGGAGAATGAGATACCTGCTTACCATGTTTCCCACTTGATTTATTAGAAACAGAATTCAGGTTATTTTCACCCTTCTGTTGACCTTCATTGTTGTTCTTTGTGATCTCACTAGGCGTTTGAGGGGATCTTTTGACTTGATTGTTCTCGATATCCTGTCATTTATAAATAAACAGTCAACAAACATCAAAGACCGCCTTTCGGATGAACTTCTCAACTTAGTTTTAGGTACTTTCTACGTGTGCCTTTAGTCTTAGCTACGTTAGTCTTAGGAATTTCTAGGTACTTTCGGATGAACTTCTTGATTGTACTTTAAAGATTTAGGTTCTACATAGTTTAAGAATCAAATATCTTTAATCAAGATACTTAGCAATTAAGAAATACCTGATCACTTCTTCTTTTCTTTGATGCTAGTCCCTCATTAGAATTTTCATCCCCACCACCACTAAATTCAGTTTCACCAGCCAATTTATTGCCAGAATAACTAGAACCACCTTGTTTAGATTGATGCCCGTCATCGGTCCCACAGTCAAGGGGCTGGGGCATCTCTTTAGACCCTTCACCAGAAGCCAACTTCAACCCATTCCCTACAAAACCCTCTTGTGATTGCACTTGTGGTCTACTAGGATACGCGCCTAAAGATGACTCATGTACATTGCCAAAAGGATTAACCACATTTTCAAAACTACCTCCACTAAATGATGATAACCTAGCTGCCCTCTCTATGAACCCCGAATCGGCTGGAAACTGAGATAAGCTGTGAGGAAGTATGGCCGAAGCACCCGATGGCAAGAAAATACCACCACGTTTGACCGTGGTATCCGTTGGGGTCCAACACATGTCCACACTTCTTGGAGGGGCAAACAAATTTTCCTTCCATAACCCAAGTGAGGATGATGCATTAGTGGCATTGTTTTGCATATTCATATCACAAAAAGCATCTAAATGTTGTGAATTTGTGGGATGATGATCCCAAACAGTGGGAACAGTATGGCAAAATGAGTCAACCAATGAAGTTGAAGAACATGAACCTTTGATCATGGGGTTACTTGATGAATTTGTGAGATCATTAAGGTTATTAAACGCCCAATTTGAAGATAAACTTGTTGGATTGTAATGCATTTGTTCATCATCTCTGTTTCCCCCCTCAATTTCATCCTCCCCTGCCATCTTCAAGAAAGCCCCACCAAAATCAAAAGATCAAATTTTTAAAAAAACCCTAATCTCAAAGCCTCTAATAAAAAGAAAACCAACCCACAACAGTTAAAGCCTCAGATCAAACTGTCCATTAACCAAGTAAAAAGAAGATCGATTCAGTATCATATATAAGCCCTAAATTCATTTCATGATTCATTCTGACGAAACCCTAATTGCAGAAAAACACCCAAAAGTAGGAAGATAAATGATACCCATTTCAGATAATCTGAGCAACTTTTGGTACTCTCCACTCAACACTTCAGCCAGAAAAAGAAAACCCAAATCTTTTTCATCAATTTGGTTCAAGAAAGCTCTGTTCTTGATGAAAACTTTCAATTCCACAAGAAATCAAAGACACCCACAAATTATTCAAAGATCAGTGTGTGTTTTGAGGTGTAAATGAGTGATTTCTTTGTGGATATATGAATCAGAAATGGGTTTTGAAGGAAAACTGAAACAAAAGGTTGTCAATGGCAGAGGTCCTGCATTTATGCCCACGCCTGCATGAAAAACAGAGCACTTGATGATTAACCACCGCCACTGCTGCTGTTAAACTATTATGGTGAATCTTTTCCCCAGAATTATTAAATTCAAGTGTGTGATTGCAGTGACTTGTACACCCTGAATTAATGGTTGTACTTTGGCAATGATTCTGACTTCGTTTGATAAAGAAATGGACCAACCCACTATTATACTCGTATACTTGATATATATGGCTTTATGTGTTGCAGCACTTTCTGTAGTGTAAGGATATTGTGTGGTTTTATGTGTTTGATTCTTTCAAGATCAACAAATGATGTTGACTAAATTATATATAGATGGTAGTATGGCACTCTATATGTTTATATAAAGAAATGACTTTGTTTATAACGAGATGAAATAATAATTTCCTTTTTTTAATTAGGGTGGTGGGGATGGCTAGCGGTAGGAGTTTAGTGGTTAGCATGGGCTACATCGTCCGCTGGTGGATGGGGTAGCCTAGTTTGGTATCAAATACCGTTATAGGTAAAACAAGATTGAGCAGTTCGTTAGTTATATAGACATCAAAGAAGCGTTATGCATTTTAAAAAAATATATATCATCACTTATAAATATATAATAACAATAACCTATTTTAAATAATCCCACATCTAAATTTAAGCTTTTTTTTAAAAAAAAAATCAAAAGTTGATGCAACCAAAAAATTAAAGCCCCTAAACCACAAGGAGCCAGTTTTAGTTTGAGAGGAGCTGCTTCTAGTTTGAGAGGAGGTGGGTTTAGTTCGAGCCAACCATATCATCCAGTTATGCAAACTCAAGTTGAACAACTACTCTTTACAAGATCAAACTCACTTGTGACTCTTTTGCATCCTATTATGATAACGTAACATACATGGATCATGTGAGTTTGACAGATGTTGGAAATCATTTTTGCCCAAAAACATTTAATAGTAAAAAATATAATTGACCTTATGATTTTTAAATTTGTTTTTATTTTATGTTTTCTTACTTTTTTTCTTTTAATATTTTCGTATTTGATGTCTTTTATATTTCAACCATGTAATGTTTTATTTTTAATGGAATTTTAGTTTTAATTGTGGTTATTAAATATTTAATTTATTTTTAATTAATCAAGTAAAATATAAATGGATTAAGATGGCAAAAAGCTATTGGTAGAATGAGGGTATTTAAGGGCAGTGAAAGGAACACCCCTATATATATATAAATAACCTTGACTTATCCAGTTATCATCCTTTCTTCTTCGTCCCCTCCCTCCTTGGTTTCCATGGTTGGTTACTTATCACCACCTTATAAAATCTTGTCTTGTAAAATTTTACGTTTGATTAGAATTACGCTTCCGTCTCAATAATCATAACGATTAGGTCTAAGGATGAAATTAACAGATAGCATTGCTTATTCGTCATTGATCAATTACCAAATCTTGTATGCTCTAGATGGTTGATTGTATTTGAAAACTCTAGGAGGCACACAATTTTACATTTTGCTCCACAAGGGAGCTAAATTTATGAAAAAATATCAAATCTTGTATGCTCTGTTAGATATTTTAATAAAATTGAATTGACTAATGATCAATTTGATAATAATATCCATCCAACAAGTCAAGAGGTGCGGATTGCATACTTGTTTTAAGTTTATTTTGATCTTTGAAATTGAAAACTTTATTAAGGATGAAGCCCCTAAGCAATGTGGGGCAACGTCCCTTTGACGGGGGTCTGGGGGCAGCGCCTTTGAGAGCGGGGTCCAAGGGGCAGCAACCCCTACCTGGTAACATTGCTTTATAAAAAATGCATGAAAATTTGATTTTACCAAAATTTCACTTGTAAGGCTTGATGGTAAAAAGTGTAATATTTTGATATGAAAATTGCCACAAGTAGTTTTCTCTCATTCCTTGCAAATATCGATTTCGAAGATATTGGTCACTTGGTTCTTTCGTCTGGTTCATGAAAATCACACACACACAATATACTAATCCTTGATCTCGTCTGAGTTATAGCCGATTGATTTATTCGGGTGAGCCACTGAATAATTTCGATTTGAAAGTGATTTTCACGACTCTCAGATTACTCAAGTTTGATTTCAAGTGTTCTACATGCTCTAAATGGTTGATTGTATTTTAAAACTCTAGGAGGCAGATAATTACATTTTTTACTCCACAAGGTAGCTAGAGCTATGCTATTTTCATGAAAAATGTATGATCTCAACTGCATAAAAGTAGTGTTGAACTACACCATGGTCAATTAAGTGAAACAGTTCTAATAGTTCTGTAGATTTTGTTTGTTCACACACGTAGCATGGTTATAATAGTTGGAATAGTGCCTGCCAATAGAAAGAAAATAATTTAGAGAAACAAAACACATATTGTTTCAAATAAATGACGATAACTATATATAATTTTGGTTTGAATAATTTTTATTTCAAGATGAGATGTTTTGTATTAAAGATTCGGCAACAAAAGGTGCTAATTTTTATATGAACGGATGAGTTAGGTCTGAAGCGTCAAAATCAGTATGAATAGTTGGCATGCCATCTCATGAAGGCTCACTCGGGTATTACAAGTAATTCCGAATGTTACAAAAAGTATAAAAAATAACATAAACTAATGACAATTATTTAATTCTATTTATATCAAGACAAACCATGTTTTTTGGGTTATTGTTATCAGTATGAACAGTTGGCATGCCATTTCATTGTTATTATTGTTATCATAAATATATTTATTTATCTCCTAATTGATTTTTCTCTTTAGTAACTTGTGTGACAGGATCTCAGCCTCTCGTGTTGATCAATTAGATTATGTTTGCAGCGGATTTAGCACATTAATTAGCAATTATATCAAGAACATAAAAGATATTGCAATTAAAAGCATAAACATAGAGAGAGAAGAGTTCTGCGAAACATTAAATGTTCATTACTAAACACGTTTCGGCAATTAAAACAGCATGGTTTACCATCCTTATATAG
>BJCO01369435.1:0-10196 GCA_018326465.1 Flaveria floridana | reverse complement strand
TACATCAGATACTGATAAAATCCCCAATCCATCTGGTCCAAATCCTTCTTCAATCTTCACGGACAAACCAGCATCTCTATCCTACTCACACGAATCACAAACAAAAAACAACAATCAGCACAACTCAAATCCTCCTTCAATACTTGATAAAACGAACAAAGAAATGAAGTAAACGCGTTTTCACACGTTTACTTCATCGAATCATACAAAATTGATCGAAAACTAGACGAATCTCCAATCTACGGTCGCTTTAGAAGTCGAATTTCTCTGTTTCAAACGATTAAACTTACTTTAAGCCGTGTGAAGGGGATGATAACGGTTCGAATGGTGGGAGTCTGTACGGCGGCAGGATGTGTCGGCGACATGTGGTGGAGTGGATTGGATTGTGTCGCCGGAAGGAGTGGTGGCGGTGGCGGTGGTAGGTGACGGAGGAGTTGGTGGTGAAGATGATGAGGGTTTTGATTATTTGAATAGAAGACGAAACCATGGGATAGTGGTTATTGGGGTTGAAATGAACTGTGGGTATTTGTGAAGAGGTTAGAAGATGTGTGAAGACATTGTTCCACCTCTTCTTCAAGAAGAGGTCACGCAGACGTTTTTTAATGAAACATCTTCAAAAAATTAAACACTTTGCAGATCTCAAATATCTGTCCACCTCTTTTTCGCGCATACAAAAGAGCTTTAAAAACTCTTTTTCTAAAAAACAAACACCAGCTAAAGGTTATCCACTCATCTAACAGTTCTTGATCAGATCTAATCAACATTTTCCTTGCATCTCAGATCTGAATAATTTTCAACTATCCAAACCCAAAAAGACATCACTACCCTTACACCCACGATCTTTAACACGCAAAACCGAAGTCCTTTTCCGTCAAACAAGAAAAAACCTGCAACCCTTTTTCAACCCTCAACACCAACACCACCACCACCCCCAGCACCACCACCACCAGCACCACCACCACCTCAACGGCCGCCATGAGAGAAACAAGCCCATTCCTCTAGAGACCACAACCCATGGACCCTCACAGCTTCATCGCACGGGCCGAGGCCCAGCGGTGGCTCGGCATCGCCGAGAAGCTCCTCATCAGCCACGACCTCGTCGGATCCAAAACCTTCGCCATCCGAGCCCGTGAGTCCGACCCCCGGCTCGAAGCCGCCGATCAGATCCTAGCGATTGCAGACACACTCCTCGCCGCCGAGAAGCGTGTCGTCGGAACCAACGGTGCGCACCAGCCCGACTACTACGCCATCCTCCAGCTCGTTCGCTTCGTTCAGGACACCGACCACATCGCCTCTCAGTTCCGACGACTCGCCGTCGCTCTAAACCCTCACCACAACAGGTTTCCCTACGCCGATCAGGCGTTTCAGCTTGTCAACGATGCGTGGGCCGTGTTGTCGAACCCTATGCGGAAGTCGATGTATGATTCGGATCTGGATTATCCGTCGCAACAGCAGATGAACACCTTAGGGTTTAACATCGAACAACAACAACAACAACAACATCAGCAGCAGCAGCATCAGCAGCAGCAGCACCAACAGCATCAACAGCAGCAGCAGCAACCGCATAATTTCTTCTCGATTAATCATATCGGAGGGAGTCATGAGCAGAGTCATCAACATCAGAGTCATCAGCATCAGCAATTGCAGCAGCATAATTTTCTGCCACAGGTTCAACCGTTTCAGGTTAATTCTCCACCGCATCAACAGACTCGACCTTCGCCACAACCTCAGGGGCATATACAGTCTCCGCCTGCAACACCACAGCATCCATTTTCGTGGCCACAAGCGTCACAGATGTCGCAACAGCTTCAGCATCAGCAGATTAAGCAGGAACAGCAGCAGCATCATCAGCAGCTGAAGCAGGAGCAACATATGCAGCAACATTTGAAGCAAGAGCAACAGATTAAGCAGCAACAGCTGCATCAGGAGCAACTGAAACAACAACAAATGCAACAGGAGCAGCTGAAGCAACAAAAACTCCAGCAGGAACAGCTGAAACAACAACAGTTGCAGGAGGAACAAAGGAAGAAACAGCAAATGATGGAGGAACAACGGAAGCAACAACAGCTGATGGAGGAACAACGGAAGCAAAAACAACTGCAGGAAGAACAGAGAAGGCAACAACAGTTGCTCGAGGAACAGCGGAAGCAGCAACAGCTGCTCGAGGAACAGCGGAAGCAGCAACAGCTGCTCGAGGAACAGCGGAAGCAGCAACAGCTGCTCGAGGAACAACGGAGGCAACAACAGCTGCTCGAGGAACAACGGAGGCAACAACAGCTGCTCGAGGAACAAAGAAAGCAACAACAGCTGCTGGAGGAACAAAGAAAGCAACAGCAGCTGCTGGAGGAACAAAGAAAGCAACAGCAGCTGCTGGAAGAAGAACAGAAACAACAACAGCTGCTTGAGGAACAAAGAAAGCAACAACAGCTGCTGGAAGAACAAAGAAAACAACAACAGCTGGAGGAGGAACAAAGAAAGCAACAACAGCTGGAAGAGGAACAACGAAAGCAACAACAGCTGCAGGAGCAACAACGAAAACAGCAACAGCTGCAGGAGGAACAACGAAAACAGCAACAGGAAAAACAACAGCAAGAATCTGTAAAACATAATGCAGCCCCTGTTCAGCACCCTAGTTGGGTTAACAGTAACAATGGTGTTAGAGATGAAGAAACAGAACCGGAACCTGTGGATGATTCCCCTACGTTTTGGACTGCTTGTCCATTCTGTTTCTACATGTATGAGTATCCCAAGGTTTATGTGGAATGCACGCTTCGTTGTGATAACTGTAAAAGGGCGTATCAGGCTGTGCGTATCTCCTCTCCACCGCCGATAATCGAAGGTCAGGATGCATATTTCTATTGTTGGGGGTTCTTCCCAATAGGGCTTTCAATGTCAGATATGCAGAAAAACAATAACAAGGTTACAAACACAAATTGGACGCCTTTTTCATCGTTGCATAACGCCTCAAATAATGTCCAGAACCATTTAAATGAGCAGGCGGCCCCGAAGGAGAATCTTTTTGTTAACAAAAGTTCGGGGCCGCGTATCTACTTTGATGATATTACTGATGATGTGTTTATTGGAGTCTCTGAGCCTAGCTCTGATTCTGATACTGAATGGGTTGGTACCAAGAAACAGAAGTCGAAGAGGACGGATAAAGGTTTTAAAGATAGAATACAAGTTTTAGCTCTTAGGGCAGTGTATACTGGTAATGGCAGTGTTAAGAACCTAAAACATGGAATTCCAGTGCAAGAGGGTGTGGAGGTGCCTACTGTGCTAGTGGTTGAGGCTGGCAAGATAAATGTGGGTAGTAATCCAAGAAAACAACCGGGTCGAGTTGCACAAGAATTGGGGAAGTTGGATTTAAATGTGGAATTCAATAATAACGAAGGTGAAGAGACCGTTCCACGGATGACTGCTGGTACCCGCACACACGAGCAGGGAGAAGAGGAGAGCGTTGAAGGTACTGAGTTTTTTGAAGGACTTGATGAGTACCTTAGCAGTTTGCCAATACTCTCTGTTGTGAATGAAGAAAAGGTAAAGGCTGCTTAGTTCTGAAGTAATTCTTCTTTTTTGTTGTAGCTTGGGTTTGTTGTAGTCGTCTTTGTATTCTCAAATAACGAACTATGTAATGCAGTTGGTTTGTTGTTATTGCTATAATCTATTTTGTTGTATATCTGACTGCAAAATGTGTTTGATAACCCTTTTTGCTTTTTTAATAGTCAGATATTCTGTCTTTTCATTATCTTTACTTGATTCATTTATGCAAGCATCATATATGATGTTGCATTTCTTTTGGTCATCAACATCAAGTATTCAGCTTTTGCTTGTTTTGTTCTTTCATGTAGTTACAACATCAGGTATAATGTTCTCTTAAGTTTTTTATGCCGTACTATACTCCTTCAGTCTCACAACTCTAAAGAGTGAAGAAACATGATTGCTAGTACGTTGGAATTTTTAATTTTATCAGTGTATTTTGTATGGTGGTGGGTGGTCCAGGGCGTTCTAGCTTACACCATCCTTTAATTACGAAATCCCTATTGTAGGTACACAATTTTCCTTATAAGTTTGTTTCTTTTCTTGAATTTATGAATCAAAACTTAATTACTCATGACTATAATACCTTTATGTATACTTAACTACTAACTAGGATGTTGCAGCATGGCCCAATTTTTGACATTATGCTAGCCACTGTATGAGAAGTAGACATCATGACTCGTAAACCAGAATCACATAAAACCAAACCATTTGCTTTGTGAACCAAGCCTTGTATTGTTTAGCTTTCAGTGCCTATACTATTATCTTGCACTTGCAGTCCGTGGGCATATATACCGTAGGCAAATTCAATGAATAAACTTTTTGCGTTTGCTATATTTCTATGCAACTGTGTCGGATAAATCTTTTATTCTATGAAGCCAATAGTTTCACTACTTCCTGCCTGCGCCCTGCCCACTTGGCATGTTTAAATCTTTCTTTATGTTTTACTGATTTTGTGTACAAACGGCCACTACATGATTAGACGTTTGATATTGTGACTTTTCCTTAACAAAATCTTCACATGCTGCATATTGTGTTACGTTGTGTTATGTTATGTTACACTAATTTGTTTTTGCTACCAAATAATGGCACCTGGATGCGTTTAATTTACACATCTGATTTTGAATTTGATATTGATATCAATAATCTTTTTGTTGCTTTAATGTAGTTACTGATGCATATGCTGCAGGTAGGCTAGTAATCCGATGATGCTACTTATGGCATTAGCTTTGTTTTTGAGGTACACAAATCCTAGCTATCAAGTGCATATTCTATGTTTCCAAGTTCTTACAATGGTCAAACCAGCCCTTGCGTTTTGGTCACATTAATCGCAAATGTTTGTCTAAATTGAAGGGATAAACTGGTTCATGTTACTTAACTATGAGTAGAGTGCCATTTGTGCAAAAAACAAGTACCAATAGATTAGGGTTACTAGGGTGTGTTGGGTGTAAATAATTGTTTTGCAGGGCCAATATTGGTATGTTTATGCTGAAGTATCAGGGGTTAGCCAAGTATATTCTGAAATATGAGGGTTACAAAAGTATAGTTAGCAGGCCTGTGTGAAGTGCAAGAAAGGTAAACTTAGTGATTGATTCATATTCAGGCCACACATTTTTTAAAGTAGTTTACGGGCAACACACGTATGTCTCTAGTGAATACAAAATTTGGTTAAGAACATGTCGATTGATGAAAATTTTCATTAATTTTATTTTGAAAAGACTGTATCATCCTTGCGTCTAGCTATCAGTTAAGCCTGGTCAGGTAGAATCAAGGCCTTACATTCTCTTTAGTCAACCAACATCACATGTAGCCATTTAGGAAGGTGCACGGGTCACGGGTGGTTCGGGTTTTAGCCCCAACCGACTTCAAACTGAAATATATGGTTATTGAAGAATGCTTAACGATTAGTGTAGGGTTTAGTGATTTTGGTTCTCAGTTGGTTTTGGTGAATCTGTGTGCACAATCTCCTACTCCAAATCCGACTATTTTTACCAAAAACTTTCAGCATCCCAACTACTTTTGAAAAAAATGCTTTAAAGTTAATCACATTTGCAGCACACCCACCCGTTTAAATGCATATCAATCACACACAACCTAAATTCTAATCTCATATTAAAACATTATTATCTGGACGAAGCACCCATGATATACAAGTATATATTAACTTTGAGAAGTTTTGGGTAGAACTATAAAAGATATACAGTTGTGAATTGTGACACTTGTAACAACTAACACAACATGTTCAAATGACGTGTATCTTATCCATCCTTTTGAGACTTTCCTCTTTTACCAACTAAATAGTTTCCTTTCACTTCTTCCTTTCAGTGTTAAACCCCTTCTGGATATATATAATGAAAATTCCAGAATCATCGAGAAACCATAAGGATCCAAATTTATTTACCACCCGTTGAGTATACATAGGGAAATAATTAAATACAAAGTCTTTTAAAACTAAAAAGTTTATAAAAAAATTAAGATTTTGACACGTATCTTTTTTATCAAAATCAAAATTAGGTTGGAGGTAAAATTGAAATTTTCTGACCCTTCTCAAGTTTCACCCCCTTTTTTTCACATTTATAACTTTTACGTTCGATATAAAAGTTTTTTAATTAAAATTTACACCATAAAAATGAGTATTTTTTAATCTTAAAAAAACATATATTGTTGATATAAAAAACAAAGTTTTTTTTTTAAATCATTGTGTAATTTCATTATGTTATTGTGTAATCTTCGAATTTGAATTGATAAATATTACGCAATTATCTGATTATAAATACCCAATAAACTTGAAACATAAAAACTTCATATTTCTTATTATTATGTTAGTTGAAAATTATCATTTTTTAAAACACAATTCATAACATAAAAGTCAACATAGACACAATGGGTAATATAATAATCAAGATTAGACTCGATAATTAACAATATACATAATGAGTTGCTTTAACGAGCATTACACAATTACATGACCAATATTACATAATTAACTGAAAAACGTAAAGAAATTACATTTTTAACATTGTGTTATTTGAGAATCATCATTTTAAAAAACATAAAACATAACATAATAGTCAACATTAGACACAATGGGTAACACAATGATCAACACTAGACTCGATAATTAATAATAGACACAATGAGCTTATTGACGATAATTAACACTTAAGAAAGTTGTAAAGGCAGGAATTGTTGATCTAGAGTTGAGGAGAAGATAATTAAAAGGACAGTGGTATTGGCTACCGGGTATCTTTCTCAGATGAGGAAATTTGCTATCAAGAGGGCAAATGAAGTGATCATGTACTATGATCATGAAAATAAGGCACTTGATGTGCTATTGATATTAAAGGGCAAATTACTGAGTACTTCAACATCTTTGGATATAAGAATAATTTAAAGCATTGCTTAAAAAAAGTACCATCTTTAATCAAAGTTGGTGCTGATGAAAAAATCTCAGAAACTCCACTATGAGTTTATGATTTAATAGTGGAGTGGGAATACGATCTGAAAAATAATACCTACTTTATAACTAGATCAACAAGTAGAAGAGTAGCTTACTCAAGAAACCAACTGGTATGTTTCAATCGGTTTGAGATAGTTGACTTAACCTGACTAATACTAAGGAATCCAAATAATGATTATAAGGCAAGGGAGGTAGAGAAAGTACTGATGAGTATTTACAAATCTCATCTAGAAAGATCAAAACAGGCTTCAGATCAAAGAAAGAAGACACAAGAGTTTGAAACTGCTAAAATTACACAATCTGCTAAATCTGTCCTCAGCAGTTAACCACAATCAACTCCTACTACTTCTTAACCTACTTAAACGATTGAACATGGTTCTCCATCAGTCCAACAAGCTCTTGAAATAACTGAGCCCCCCCTCCTAAAGCCAATCTAATGATTCATCAAATAAAGTGGTCATCACTAGTGTTACTGAAAGAATTAGATATGGCTTAGATCATACAGAGTAAAAAAAAACTCTCAGAATCTGAGGAAGAGGAAGATTCAGAAGATGATGATACTACCATCATAAAATGGGATTATGACTTGAAAGCAGAGAGTTTCTTTATAGAAAGAAAGAACAAGTCAAAATCCTTCTTTCTATCTGAGTTGAAAGTTCTGAATCTCAGTCTTGAAGACTTGAAAAGGATGTTCAATTTAATCTAGAAATATGAAGGCATGCCAGACAAGTAAAAATCCATGGCTACCATTCTGAGAATAAAATTTGAAAACAAGACTAAGCAAGGCGAACACAAAGACGAAGATGTTCTACATGTGACTCCTTTGAGCATTCATGACCCAATTGTACATTGGAGTTACAATCCCTCAACCAGTACTTTCTTTCTAACATATGTTGGAGTTGGCAAATTGAAGTCAAAGAATATGATGTCTTCGGACTATCTTGACACAACATGAGAGACTTGTTTAATTTATCTCTTCAAAACCCCTCAATAGATAGATAGAAGAGGATACATGTATGAACTGCTGCTAATCAGGATGCTAGAAGGATAAAGATAGAGTATTGGTAGCATCATTCTAGGAGGGGGGCCTTGTTAATCTATGAAGAGGATGAAGCTACCGAAAAACTCTATAATTCAGCACTGGTTACTAACTGCTGAATTCTACCAAGTGCTGAATCAAATGCCGATCACATATGCTGGATGACTGCCCATCAGCATATGCCAGACAACTACTGATCAACATTCAATAAATGAGTTGTTGATTGACCACTGCTGATCATAACTAACTCCATAAGCTGCTGATCAACTGTTACACAAGACAAGATCGTCTGTACCGACGACTGTTGTGTTCAGCCTTTTGAAAACAACATAGTATTGAAGTTGCCTAACTCTAATGTGTCGATTTTCTATTTTGTTGTACATTCTAAACATAGAATAGTTATTCTTATTGTTTATATTTCATTGTATAAAGTCCTCACATTTGTACAGTAGATGCAAGCTTTGTCAAGCCACTTGGTTCATCTGTCGATTGTATTATTTGTAATAAAAAATGAATCAAGTAAATAATTTGAAATAGTAACTTGTGTATTTTATCTTTACTCAAAGTATATGTGTTTGCTAATAAGTTGTTAAGTTATATTCCGCATCTGTTAACTTTTGGTCAAAGAATTTTTTTTATCAACCCATAACCCCGATCCAATAATTCCAATTGTAAAAAAATAGCTAAATTGAGTGTAGAGAGTATAGAGTTGAGAGAGTGAAAATACAATGTATATGAAATTAATAAAATTGTATTGTATTTAAGGGTAAAAGATAGATTTTCTCAAACTATGGTCAAAAAATTGAGAAATCAAGCAGTTAGAAACAGTGACTATTTTCCCAGTTTATGGAAAAATTAAAAGCCGTAATTTCGGGGTTGTCTTCCCATCGAGAAAATATACTAACCAGACTAAGTAATGGTTTCTCCTATTCTCACTTTGTGTAACCTAAGAAAGATTTCCCCCCTTACTTATATGTTCCAAATAATTTTGAATACAACATTATATATACTTTAAATTAAAGCCTTATGGGCTTTTATAATCGTACGCACGTTTGTTTTGAATTTAATCTCTCCATGATTGAGTAGAAAAGGTGTATTTTTTTTGATAAGGATGGGACTTCTAACAAAGGCTTTAGTTTTTAAAAAGAAGGTTATGGGTTTAAATTTAGATATTTATACTAATAAAACAAAATAAAATTTCATCACATGTCATCTTCTCAAATTAGAAATTATCACATGTTATCTTCTCACACACTCTATGCAACATGTCTAATGATCATATTAAATTGTAAAGATCTTATTTATATATATATATTTTTTCAAATTATAAAACACATTTTTATTTAAAAATATAATTTCATAAAATAAATAAATATGATTTTAATAAAGAGAACTTTTTTAAATGATATTTAAAAAACTAATTAAAAAAGTAGAATTTTAGAAAATCATTTTTTAAACAGGTATTTTTAAAAACAAAAGTTAAAAAATTATTATTATTACTTAAAATTGTTGATTATACATGATTCGAATCATATTTATCTAATAATTATAATATAATTTTAGATATTAATTATTGACTATTAGTTTAATATTTTAATCCAACCCGTGTAAAAACATGAGTTTCTAAACTAGTAATATAATATAGAGTAATTTAGGAGTGATAGTATGATATGTTTGTTATTAAAAAGTATAAAACTATTATAATTAAATTTATAAGTTAACAAATTAAACCATGCTAAAGCAAAATTCAAGGGATTTATTATTTTCACTCTTAGATCTTTCATGTAGTGAATGCAAATGGCAATGCAATACATATAATTTGCAGGATTGTATGTTGGTCACTCAACAAGTGGTTCTTCTCTCAAACTTACCTTGAACGATACTCAGTAAATGTCTAAGAAGAGCTGATCACAATATAACAAGTAACAAACAGTAAATAAACACAGGATGTAAATTTTCAAGGTACTTTTATATATTGCTTCTCAACTCAAAGGATTACAAGATTCTTACAAGCTCAAGTTTTGGCTCTAACTCTTGCTCTCTACTTAATAAGTTATAATGAGAAGATATATATAATACTACCTACAGCCGGATATACTTTGATACCAGCTGGAAACCTCTAACCAAACATCTATACTACAAGACTATAGGTGAGGTATC
>BJCO01369431.1:0-10947 GCA_018326465.1 Flaveria floridana | reverse complement strand
CTTCTTTATATATTTTTGAACTTAATATCTTCTTTATGAAGAAGAATATATTTTCTTTTTATTATTTTCTTTCTATAGAGGTCGCTGTATGACCCTATGGTTGCTGAGGATTCATATAAACGAGATTACTTACGTAATCAAAGGTTTCATATGCTTCAGCAGTAATCATAGTAAAGTTAGACAATGTAAAGAAAGCTTGTATTTTGTAATCAAGACAATGATGTAAAAGCTTTTATGAATGAATGAGAATGTATATTTTTATCAATTCCGTTGCGTATTTTATGATCATGTATTATATGTATGTTGTATGTGCAATGAAAAACCAACAGTAGGGTGCCCGGTGAGCGGGGCCTTACACGGGGGGATCATGACAGGAGATAGGGAGTTGCCGGAGGGTGAGAGGTCGAATAAGGGCGGGCGGTGCGGCGAGGGTCCGTTGGAGACAACAACGGGAAGGGGGCTCTCTCTTCTTTCAGCTGATTCTCCTTTGGATAGATGGGGGTGTCGGTGCTCACTTTTCGGAGCTGATCCCAGCTCACACTATGGTGGAGGAGGTGCCGTGAATAGTGGTGATGGTGGTGGGTGGGTGGGTCTAGGGTTTAGAGTGGAGATGAATGTGAAGGTGATTGTGAGTGAATATGCCCTTTTAAGATGGTTCAGACCAAACAGACAATGTTATGTATTTGTAACTTTGGTTCAGACCACTTATCCAACCAAACAGACTTAAACTGCTTCAGCACTTATTGGTTCAGATCTCTTACCGGTTCAGACCTCTTATTGCCTTATTGGTTCAGCACTTATTCATTCAGAAGTTGCCAAACAGCTCCTTACTTATTTACTTTTGAAAACTACTTTTGGTCTAATTTTCTATTATACCCCTCTACTAACTCCTATTAACTCTCATCATTTTTAAAGCATGTCTTTTTTGGTCATTATGTAACGTTTTAGTTTATAAGCTTATTTAAACATTTTTTTAAAAACTCATTTTGAAAAGACATAAGTTAATAAATCCTTTTTGTTAAAAGTTCTTTTCAATCAAAATAAGCAATCCCAAACATGCCCTTAGTGTGGTGATTTTGTATAATAATCGGAGTTTAGGGTTATGTGATATTATGATTTGATTATGAATTGTTGTTTTCAATTTTCATGTATGTTTGTTGAAACTTTAAAATAGTTCTTTTTAAGCAATAATTTCGAAACAAGACCGGACCGGCCGGTCCGACCGGTTCGACCGGGAACCGGTGAGGTTGCCGGTTCGGTTCGGTGGTTTTAGGACGTTTTCATCAGAACCGGCCGGTTCGTGCGGTCGACCGGTCCGACCGGAACCGGCGAACCGGGTTGAACCGGGTTTTTGAAAAAAATCTTTTTTGCTTTATTTTAATAGAAAAATATTATTGGATATGGATTAAGGAACACCGGTTCGTTAATTTGGACTATATTTACTTGAATGGTATGTATTTTGGATGTTGTTTTGGATTAAGGAACACCGGTTCGTTAATATTATACCTGGCAAGATGGGCGGGTCGGGTTGGGTCGGGTGCCAGGTTAGAATGGGTTCGGGTTAGGATGGGTTTGGGTCAGAATGCACTAATTTAAAAATGGGTTAGAATGGATTCGGGTCAGGATGGGTTTGGGTCAGTATGGGTCGGGTCAAAATGGGTTTAGACTCAAAAAACCACACTGATTAACAATTCTATACATAGATCAATCCAACGTAGTGTGCAACCACGTTCTAATGAAAGAAAAAATATAACTAAGTATTATTCTAATACCTTAAGGTAGGGTTGTTTAAACCGCGTGCTGCTCGCTCGATGTTCGTTCGAAATTTGATAGAAAAATGCTCGTTCGAATTTTTGCTCGAAAAATGCTCGTTCGAATTTTTGCTTGAAAAATACTCGTTCGACTCTTTGCTCGGTTGTAAATATGTCGATCGGATCGGATCGGTTTGTAAACGAGCCAATCATGAGCAAAGGTCCGCTCGGTTCGGTTCGGATTGAATTAACATGTATTTATAGTTTATACGTAGCACTCTAGTAGATTTGACCATTTTATACAAATATATAATTATATTTATGCATAATTGATCACTCAACCTGATAAAGAATTCTATATTAAACATAAAAGTGAAATCCTAAACCGTTAAAGAGATTTTTTAGATCTATCTCCCGTTCTCACCATCATCGTTATCTGCAATATGCTCTTCGCCTTTAGCGGGTACAACCTTAACTTCATCGTCAGCCACAACGTATCGTCATCCATGAAAATATTATGTAACGAAATGTGGCTTATTTTTAAGTCATTAAACATTATTCGCTGAAGTATAAATCGTATGACACACAAAATAGCTGGGTTGTATAAATTGTTCTCCGCTTGTTGCGCTCGCTCGACGCTCGCTCGAAAATTTAAGGCTCGAAAAATGCTCGTTCGATTGTAAACGAGCCGATCGGCTCGGTTCGGTTTGAAAACGAGTCAAGCACGAGCAAATGTCCGTTCGGTTCGGCTCGGCTCGTGAACAACCCTACCTTAAGGTACAACTAGACAAACACATTTAAAATTAAACTTTAAGCAAATATTTATAAAATAAAAAATAAAAAATTATAAACTGCATGGTGATGGTAGACGTGGGTTGTGCATGTATATTGTGGTCTTTTACAGTGCCCGGTTGTCGACTCGGCTGCCGACCCGTTCATCTCATAGGACCCGTAAACCGATCTTAACCCGTTCATAAATCTAATATGTTTATTGCTATCACTTAGATGTGAGACTATGTATGGATTTTGGAGAAAAATGAGGTGAAGAAAGATGGGTTATGAAAAAATCTAATCAACCCATCCTTAACCCGTTCCTTGTTTTTTATGACCCATCTTGACCCGTTGATCACTTTTCCTAATTTTAGAGTTACCCAACTTGACCCTCTTAAAATATAGCTTAACCCAATCTAACCCATTACTTAATTATTACTACCCAAATCAACCCAAATGTACTCACTTTGGTCAAAATTGCCAGGTCTAGTTAATATTATTGGCGAACCACTATTTGATTTATGGTTGTTTAAACTTTGGATGTTGTATTTTGTTTTGGTTTACGATTGTTTAAACTTGGGTTGTTGTATTTTGCTAAATTGGACTATGTTTACTTGAATGGTATGTGTTTGTAGTTTTATAAATATTTGGAATTTTTTTATATTTTTTTAAATATTTATGACGTCATCCGGTTCGTAATCCGGTCCGACCAGTACGACCGGTCCGACCAGTGAACCTCTAGGCCGTCCGGTTCGCTTTCCGGTCCGGTTTTAAAAAACATTGTTTTTAAGTGACTTTGATTTTCATTTTGTAACTATCTTTAAAGTTTAATTTACTTTTGTCAGAAAAATATGTTAAACATTTATAAAGTAGTAGTTTTATCATTTTACAAATCAATACACTAGAAAAACAAAAAGAGAAACGAAAAACAACATGTGTTTTTAAAGACGGTTCCCTTACTTATTACCCTTACTTATTACACTCCGATCACTCTTATATTATGTTCATTTTTAAGATGGAATTAATATCTTAATAATAATAGCAAGATGTTGTAAGGTTAATATGTACCAGTTAAAGATATAGTAATGTTGATTACCAACATTATAAATCAATGCGTGACTTAATAAAATAATTTATACTCTTGAGTTCGTATGTGTTAATTTACAACTTAATAATTCTTCACAACAAACACTAAAGAGTTCAAAAAATATAATTCGAAAGTTACTAGTAACTCATTACATTGTCTAGATAGTTTTATAGATTTGTAAACAAATTTTGATTTAGATTTCTGTAATAGATTATACATTTTTTATAACCATCTTTTGTCTATTTCTATATGCGTTGAACAAATTTTGGTTTACCTTTCTGTCTTTTTTTGTTACCAATCGCCACCATAATTCCATTTATTTATGTTACCTATCACCACCTCAATTCTAGTTGTCTCATGTCTCATACAACCGCCACCATAACCGGCCCTCGTGTGTGACACCGTCTCCTATCTCCTCAGTGCCACAAATAACTCCCATCGTCCACTGGAAAGAAAATAAAAAAGGAGACAATATCACCACTTTCACCCCTCTTATAGAGTGTTTTGGGCAATTTGTAGGTTATAGAACTGTTTATTCAAAACCTTGGAAGAGAGGTAAAAAAATTAAGGTTTTCCATCACCTTCTTTACGGATGAGAACCACCATCGTAGCCTTAACCACCGTCGGCACCATCTTCACCATCGATCCTAGCCGCCCCCTGTCAAATCTCCGACCACCACATGGTTATGGCACATGGCTTTGATTGTTCAATAATCTGTTAATTGCTTCTCACTTTTCAATATAAACAGTTTAAAAGTGGTTTTCTATAGAAAATGGTATCGAGAAGAATATAGTTTTCCTTATATAGTTTTTCTTTATATATTTATTTTATTTTATTTTATTTATTTATTTTATATATATATACATATATATACATATATATACATATATATACATACATATACATACATATATATACATATATATACATACATACATACATGTATATATATAATATGTATGTATGTATATATATATAGGAGATGGATCAAATGAAAACTTTATTTATAATTAAAAACCGTAAAATCAGCGTTAACCAATCACATAATTTATAATTAATTTAACTTTTTAGTTGTTTAAAGTATATTTGAGTAAAATTCAACATTATTATTTTTGGTCATCATATATTTTTTAATTTAAACTTCTAGGAACAACGATGATGACGAGGTAAATGGTAATTAACGAAAATATAATAGAAAAAATCATAAAACAAAAAATAAAAAAATAAAAAAATAAAAAAAATAAAAAAAGCAGAAGTGTTTCCCTTATTTCCTTCTATCACTAAAAAATAAAAAAAATATAAAAAATAAAAAAATCTCATTTTTAGGAACGTCATTTTACACATGTGTAATTTACACATATGTAATACCTGGAACTACACATGTGTAACACAGGATTTACACATACATAATGACTAAGTTACACATGTGTAAATAACGGGTGGACGATTTTTTAGCAAAAGTATATCAATATGGTAGGTGTTGGAAAGATTAAAAAATACTGAAATTAATGGTGAAATTTTTTTAAAAAAAATAATATCTTGAAAAAAAAAGTTATGAACGTTTTAGAAAAAATATAAAAATAACATGTGGCTTGCATGTGACTAAAATATGTAATTGATGTTGGTTTTAAAGTTCTCACAAAAAAATATTGTTCTTAAGATAGCCTTACCTTACAGTAAAGAGTCCAAAAAAATAGTCCTCAAGTTATATAAAACTTATTGTATCGTCGAGATATTTGTACGGAACAAATTTTGATTCAAACTTACTATAAGAGATTAAAGCTTCATTAGTGTTGGAAACAAAATTTAAATCCATGGTTTATCATAAATTAGTGAAGACTGAAGTATGTATATTGGTGTCGGTGATCGATCGAAGAGAGAACAAATTAAAAAAAGATATATGTATTATATAAGGTCATGACCCCCATTTTCTCCTCAATCTAATATCTATTGCTTCTGTTTTCCCACTGTAGATTAAACATCACACGTCTTTCTTCAAGATCGACATATAACATATACTTCAATTGTATATTTGTATACAGTATAGACACACATATATAGATTGTGTGTGTTTGAGAGAGAGATTCAGATCGAAGAGTAGCAGATGGCATTGGATCGTGGTGGATCTTGCAATCCGACCGTGGTGAAGATCGGAATTACGTTGTTAGGAGTGTGTTTGGTGGGTTATTTGGTCGGTCCACCGTTGTACTGGCATGTTCTTGAAGGATTCGCCGCCGTCCGCCGCTCCTCCTCCGCCGTCTCCTGCCCCACCTGCAACTGCGATTGCGACTCTCAGCCCCTTCTATCAATTCCTCAAGGTGGGTCCGTCTTCAAATCTTCAATATCCAAGTTCCAATTGTTTTACCAATTTCGGGTATTGCTAATTAGTAGTTGCTCCTCTGATCTATTGAATTTAGATTTGTAATTAATGGATCTCAATACCCTTTTGGCAATAACTGTTGGATCCTAGGTGTTACATGACTTTTATAGATCAAAGAGGTTGCTTTTTAAGCTTGAGTAGTTGGATTTAATGGGAAATTTCAGCTTTTATTGTTCTTCAAACTTGATGACAAGATTGTATCTAAATAGCAATAGTTTGACAATTGAGACTGAGAATCTTGTTTACTTACCTTTATAGATTGTAGGAGTGTATGACTGACAATATCTGTAATGTTGTTATGTGCATAAGCATGAATTTTGATTCATTTTTTTCTAAATTTGTAGGGTAATGATCTTGGTTTTTAAGGGGTGTTTGGGATTGGATAAAGTTATGCTTTCCAAATTGTGTATATGATTATCTTCGAGTGCAAAAGCCTTATTTCAGAAAGCAATAGCAGATATGAAGTGTTTGTGATTGCTTATTTGAACACTTTGAGTGTTTGAGTGAAGAAAAGTGTTTATGCATAGGGTGAAGAATTTTATATTTAGCAAGCAGTTTGAGATTGTTTATTTCAAACTGGTTATCCTTGATGGATTTAAAATTTCAAGCTTACCTTCAGGGTTAAATGAGTTGTTTTCAATAGCTGAGTATTTGCTTCCACTTATAAGCATAAGCGGTTTTAATAAACATCCTCAAACACCTCTTGATTATCACAAATAGAGGAATTAAACTGTCGCTTGGATTATGTTTGTTATTGGAATCCATTGGTTGCTAGAGAATCTTGTTATCTTTAGGGAAATGTAGAGTCAGTTGAATGTTACTTATACCAAATGTGAGAACCGTTAAATTTAATGTTGTGATTACTTGTCGGTTTCTTACAACTTGGATTTATTAACTAGACATGTAATGCTGATAATTGATTTATGTTTCTTGCAGCGCTAAGCAACGGTTCTCTCACAGGTTAGTACCGCTCGCATGAAATAATTCTTCTGTTTCAGTTATATATTGGGATTAAAGGGATCTGATCCAAACGGGTTGGGTGGGATTGACCCACCAACATGTTGTATCGATTTCTCTTGTATAAAACTAATATAATAAGAAAACTCTACTATTCAAATAATGTCTAATTTATTTGAATAAATCAATTTAAGAGCCTGAAAGCATTTGACTAGCACTTTGGGTGACTTTGTATTCTTTTGGCCCACTTGACTCGCTTTATTTTCAGGTAAGTTTTTAAGTTTAACCAATTCAGCCAAATCAAATCGTTTTCAAGTGAATGGGTTGAAATTGCCACCTCTAGACACAATGCATTTTTCAGATGTGGTATTACATCTCTTTAACTCCTTAAGAATGGAAATACAAATAAGGTCAACTGGGATTTGAAATGTTTGCTATTGGCCAAAGAAATCTTGTTTTGTTTTTTGATTGTGGCATCCCAAATATTGCTTAAAACATTAAGAGTTCAACAAATCTTATAGTAACAATTATGTAAACTTTAATGAGTGAGATGAGGGCAAAACTTACCTATATCACATGGGATAACGAGGCTCCGCCCATATAGACCTCCGGCTTAGAATATTAAATATTGTAATGAGTGTGATTATTCATTTAAAATGGAGTGTAGTTTCTTTATTGGGTTAATAGGGTGCATACGGATGCAATATTTGACCATATTTCTGAAATTTCAACCAATGAAGACATATCGGCAATATTTGACCATATTTCTGAAATTTCAACCAATGAAGACATATGGGTATTGAACAAGCAAAATTGGCATGTTTTTAATTGAAATTGCAAAATTGTAAACGTTAGAAATTAAGACAAAATTTCAACTTTCAAGTAAAAACGTGTATGTCTACAAGGGAGACAAATTGATGTGGCATGATGAATTCTAGAGAGTAGATAGTTTAGACTGATGCCACCATGGTTGTAGCCGGATGGTAAGAAGCAAATGGTGTAGTGGAGTAGTGTAGGTGTGATTGCCCCCATAATTGTGGTGTGGGGTTCAAATTTTTACAAGTGCAGGATTTTGTGATATTTATGAGTAAAATAAAAAAAGGTCAATGGATTGAACATGTTGAAGTTCACACAAATTCTCTTTAACTTTCTAATATGGTTTGTGGATCCACCCAACTCGGCCCGTTTGACTGTACTAAAACTGATTGTTAAAACCCAAGCCTGTTTTGACCCACCCGGTCTGTCCAGTTTCAATATGTCTTAAGTTTTACTATATGTTTATTTCATACATACATATGAGATCATTTATATCAAATGCTTATTATATCTCAAGCAGATTGTGCAAAGCATGATCCTGAAGTAAACGGAGAAACAGAAAAGAATTTTGCAGAGCTTTTATCTGAAGAACTAAAGCTACGCGAAGCTGAAGCTTTAGAAAGCCAACAACGTGCTGACATGGCACTTCTCGAGGCCAAGAAACTGACATCACAGTATCAGAAAGAAGCTGACAAGTGTAATTCAGGGATGGAAACTTGTGAAGAAGCGCGTGAAAAAGCCGAAGCAGCTTTAATTGCGCAAAAACAACAGAGTCAAATGTGGGAAATGAGGGCCCGGCAACGAGGATGGAAAGAGGGTGGAAAGAAGGCAGCAGTAAGGCGGTGAACACCAAGTGAAGTTAGTATGTGAATGTCACAAATGCATAGTGATTTTCAAGTTTTGATGTTTTGAGATCAAGTTCTCTTATTATATAACTGTATTTTGTTATCTTATAACTAGAAAATCTTTGTTGTTTTAATGATGAAACTGAATTATTCGAATGTTAGTTCAATTTATTTGAAATATTATGCTAAATAGTATTGGTTAGTTCAATTTATTTGAAATATTATGCTAAATAGTATTGTATTTGCATGCTTTGTTGTAATTGCATAAGTATGAACACTGCTTGTTATATCATTTGGTAAAGTGATTTATGAGGTTTGTCTATTACTATTTAGTAAAATTTTTACTCAAACCATTTGTCATTTGACAGATTAAATTTAATAAGCATTGGTGACCAGTTATGAAAATAAGCAAGTCGTTTTTGGGTTGACTTGTTTATCTATTCAGTTATGTATGGGTTAAATTTTTAACCCGTTTAGTTAAACAAGCGCTTCAGATCATTAAAAGTTAGAATAAAATAAAAAAGTATAATTTTATTACGTCAACTTGTTTAGCGCATTTTTATAACCCATCAATCGTTATCTCATTTAGATAAACGAGTTACATGGTCATATTCTGAGCATCATTTTAATTTTAAGTCTTTAACACGAATAAGCATAAGAGGTTTGATGAATGATTTCATTTTGCCCTCAAAAAATATACATCTGGTTACTTGCAAACTCAATTCCGTTATCACTTCTCAAAACTTTAACTGTTTTTCTAGTTATTGACAATAGCTAAGATATAATTGTACCCTTCCTTATGATCTTTAAACATCAAGGGACCACCTATGTTTGAAGACACATGGTCATTTATAGGGAAGGGATTTCTATGTTATGCTTTATGACTGACATGCATTGTATAGGGATGGGAATGTGATGGGTTTTGACAAGTTTAGGTAATTCCAATCTCATACCTAATCAGAAAAGTACCCTATAGTCGGCCTAAAACCGTCGGGTATGTATCGCGCATTTACCCGTGGGATATCGAGCATACCCGTAAGAGATCGGGTATACCCGCTAATTTCATGAGTAATACCCATTAGGTATATTCATTGGGTATCTTTTTGACATTTTGACCAAAATTAGACAATGAGGATGACCCAGATGAAAGATAATACATTTACTAAAGCAACTTTGAGAGAAAAAAAACAATTGAATTACCTCCCACATTCATACTTTGAGAAATTTTACCAGAATTGTCATTTAATTGTACTAACAGTCTAGAAATCTAATAAGGTTTAAGAGAAGAAACAATAAAAGTAGAAATTTCTATTAACCACATAATAACTTGACGTCGGGTTTAGTACCGTGCTTAGCGATTCATCCCTCCTTAGAATTAAAACCTTGTGGATATCCAACAATTTCGTAAAATCTATCCATGGGCGAAGTATAGTATGGGCCGCCCCTCTCCCCCCTCTTTTTTTCGTCTGTTAATTTTTGGTTCGGTAGTGTAAGATTTTAATATGTATAGAGTTAGCCTCCCCTAAAATAATTTACTTTTGCCCCTGCCCCCCACATGATATGGTTCAAACTCCGTCACTGCATCTATCCACAATATGTCCCAGTTTATTGCAATCTGTATGCATCAAGTTGGGATAGAAACTTGTATTAGATTTCTTTTTACCATGGAAAACTTGATTAGATTTCCAAACAATGTTAGTTTAATTCCTTGTATTGTTTAGTGTTTAGAAAACTTTGTGCTTGTTGTGTATAGTGTGTAATGTGTAGGGACTAGAAGTGTAAATGTAAATAGTTAGTTAGTTCTTCTAACTAGTATAAATAAGTAGTGTAAGCTGTACTTTGGGTTAACACCCTTTAATAGAATCTTATCGTTATGTTCAATTGATAACATTTGGTATCAAAGCGCGAATTAGGCTCTCGATCCAACGATTCCCTCTCACGATCAAGTTCCGATCATCCCTCTCAATTAACCACACTCCCACCCGCCATCAATTGAAGGAGCCGACTGCCAGATACCGCGATCGCAACCGCAATGGATTGGAATTAGCACCACCCACGATCGAATTATCCGACTTACTACTCCGATCACATCTTCTTGATCCAATTCAATGGCGGATCAGAACCATCAAGTGGCCCTGAAAGATATGAACGACTCAATTTCGTTCAAGATACCTGTCACACCCCCCGCTGATAGCGGAAACACGGGGAATACGAGCTAGACGGGATCGTCATAACACATCGTGTACGATAGAGTAGCAATATAAATATGATGATAAGCGTGTCATGACGACACCCGAACACAAATGGAGACTTGTGTCGTGTATAGTCAATGTTCACGA
>BJCO01369428.1:0-14397 GCA_018326465.1 Flaveria floridana | reverse complement strand
TACATTGTTGCAGTCCATCAACACTCAACATTCTTTTGGATACTTGTTCCCGGGTTGTGGGAATTACATACAAGAATACAATTTTTGTGATCATGTGAATCGTTTATATGAATCAATTACAAGTTCTGTTTATGCTTATGGCTATGCTGTCGTGGTTATTGACTAGACACGACACAAGTCTCCATTTATGCCGGGTGTCGTCATGACACGCTATGTCATCAATTACATATATATTGCATCTCTATTGTTAACCATGTGTTATGATGATCCCGTCTAGCTCGCATCCCCGTGTTTCCGCTCTCAGCGGGGGTGTGACACGTTAGTACTTGCGAGTGGATACGAATAGGTTCGGTTCAAGTTGATTCGATTGGGTAGATTTGTCGGGTTCGGAATAAGTTTCTATTGTGGTTATTTGGGTTCTCATGATAGGTTTGGAACTAAAGAAAACTTGGATCGTGATCGTGGATTGTTCGGCTTAGGTGGTTCATATATGCAAGCCCAACATGCTTAGATTATGGTATAATTTTATGTTGCTTAAAAGAGTCGGACTAAATGATTCTTCCTGAGCTTTCAGAGTATTCTGTTTGTGAGTGCCGAGGTTGCGGTTCTGTTCTTTGAGGTATGTTTAGGAAAATTTGACTTTTACAGGTCAGATTGGTTGGTTAGAGTTTAACTATAAAATCCGTGAGATTTGTTGAAAGAAATTTATTAATTGCATTTATTTTTATAAAAATAACAAAGGTTTAATAATAATTATAACATGGAGATGATTTTGTATGGGTGATAAGAATCGAGCTATGATTCAAATGCACATTGATATGGTTTTGATATGTATCATGTTTGCTCTTGTATTATGAATTACAGATCATGGGTTTGATGATTTTCATTAGTGCATTTAATGCATGATTTTACCTATTGCTTGTAACTTTTTTTCTGCAATCTATTAAAAACATTATTTTTGTGTGGTATTTATTAAAAAATTTGTTTAAGGTATTTGCTATTTCTTTATTTTCATCCTTAATTGAGCCATTTGTGTGTTTTGTCAACTAATTTTCATGATTTATTCGTAGATGTGTATTGAAATTTGAAACCAACTAAGTGAATAGTTTTAGTATTTATGGTTGTGAAATAGCTAAAACAGATTGCAACTTCATGTAAATTCTGATTATATATATGATAGCGAGTACACATAATTCTATTAAGGATGACAATACACACATAGTTGCATTTGAGTTGTGGGCGAAACAGATAATAAACTAACGATAAACAATTAGAAAGGTATAAATTCTTCACTCCGTCGTAACGCGCGGTTCCAGCTTGTTGAGGAAAGATATAAAAGACCGAGTGGTAGCCGACTTTAGTCTTTCTTTTGGGGTGAAATCAAATCAGCTGTAATTGTAAAAGGCAGCAGCAAATCAAAGCATTTCATCGAAGCCAACCAAAAAGCCCCCAATCTCTCTCCTCCCCATTCACATCCCCCAATTTCAATTTCAATTCCAATTCCTCAACTTCGTAAACCCTAAATCACTTCGATTTCAATTTCGATCCAACATCTTCCACTCTCTCATAATATGGACGCCGACTCCTGGGCTGCTCGTCTTTCTTCTACAGCCAAGCGTTATCAGTATGCTCTTCAATCCCGATCATCTGGTAAGCATCAAGATTTCATTTAGGGTTTCTTCTTCTTCTTTTTTTTTTCTTTTTTGATTGTGTGGGATTGATCGGAATCGGATGATTTTGATGCAGAGATGTACATGGGCTTCGAGGACATTGAGGTGGATGATGATATGAGGGAGGAATTCCCATGCCCCTTTTGCACTGGTTATTTCGATATAGTGGGCTTGTGTTGTCATATTGACGATGAGCATCATCTCGAGTCCAAGAATGGGGTATTCATTGCTTTTTCTTTTTATTTCACTTTTGCCCTAGTTTTTTTGTTCGTACCTATGTTAAGTTTTAATTGTATCCAGCTTCCAGATGCTCTTTTGAATGCTTAATTATAGTTTAATTGATGATCCACGATCCGAAGATTAATCATGATCAGAGGCATATGCCTTTGTGATTCTGTATCAGTAGCTATGATACAGATAATTGTTGGGAATAACATATCAAAATTCTTGCTTTTGCAGGTGTGTCCGGTTTGTGCTGTGAGGGTGGGGGTGGACATGGTAGCGCATATAACCTTACAACATGGAAACTTATTTAAGATATCCTTTTTTTCTACATGATGTTAGTATGTGATTAATTTTACTTATTAGTCTAGATTGTGATTGGTTATGCTGTTTCAAGTTGTTGTGTTGAGCTTTTGAAGTCTTTCAGTAGTGTTAAATCATCTATATGATTCTCATCTTCTCTGAACACGCGGGTAACCACATACCAACTGTAGAAAGCTACTATTCAAACTAGCTGTGTTGGCTAAGCTTGATCATAAATATTGTGTAGCATTTGCTTGTGTTTTCTTGGTTTTTGGAGTTAAATTTTTAATGTACAGTTGTCTTTTTTAATGCTCCTATGATTTTTGATGTGGAAGTTAACTTGTGAACTCCTTAACTAAACATACATGCAACAAAAGCGAAAAACTCGCAAAGGTGGCTCTATCTCAACACTTTCGTTTTTGAGGAGGGAACTAAGAGATGGAAATTTGCAGTCTCTATTTGCGGGATCCTCTTACCTACCTCAGTCAGCCAATGTAGCACCTGACCCTTTGTTGTCATCATTTATTTTGCCAATTGGTGATGATTTGGGGGGCGCACAATCCAACTCATCAGCTGAAGCAGTTGCTGTCACCAAAAGTACAAGTGAAAAAGCATCTGAAAGGTATGATATTGAATATGTTTCCATGATTGCTATATAAGTTTGTGCTGGCCTTATAGATAATACAATTACCCGTATTACGTGCTATATTGACAATTACCCGTATTACGTGCTATATTGATTAGAACTGTAAGTTACACGAAAAAGCCAAGATCTTTGAATTTAAGAAACAAATATAAGTTAACGAGATGGGTGTTTGTCAGATGTCCCTTTCTGGGTTACTTTCGGTTTCCCTCTATATCTTAACATATCACATAACCATGATACTGTATTTTTATTGTGATGCAAATGGGATATTTTACACCGAATCAACTGTTTGTATGCTTCTCTAGGTTTTTGTGGTTTATTTATTCTTTATTTTTCGTGTATACATGTTGCTTTGCATGTAGAAAATTCATCATATTTTGTTTGCTGTTTCAAATTATGACACTATAAAGTCTATAATCAATGATGGAAGTCAAAATGCATGTTGAAAGCTATGTAGTTAAAGGCTCAAGGTGCACTGGGTGACTAGGTGAGCTTGTTGCCTAGGTGCAAGTCGCTTTAAAAGCGCATGCTCAAGATAAGCAAGGGCGAGCTTGGTCGAGGCCATCTTTAGCTGTTTTGGACTTTTTTCCAGCTGTTTTAGAAAACTACTATTGACTGCTTCGGACATGTATTCTGCCGGTTCAGTGCGTCTTTTTTCTTTTCTGAACTAAAGGCGCTTGCTGCATCTAGTCTTGCCTGGGCACCGAAGGGGCGAGCCCTTGGTGCTTTTAACTACTATGCTAGCCTATTCATTGTTGTAGTTACTGCGTTCGCTCTATATTTGTAGTAAATTAATTCATATGAAATTTTTTAATAGATCGATTTGAAAAACGATATTCTGCTTTGCTTCAATATTTTTACACTTTAATCCATGACGATTTCATGAATCTATTTGTTACATGTTAAAAGTAAGTTTGTTGGTTAATGGCTATTCTATTATGTGCATTCTTTAAAATCAAGCGTGCACCACTAAATAGAATTAATATGTATCAAGTTTAGCTCTTTTTGTTTCATAATTAGAACTAGGATAATCAATTATGAGTAAAGTTATTGGACAAGGTCATCATTGTGGTTCATATTCGTCAAAAGGCACAAGGGGCTGTCAAGACACATAGGGTGAGCTTTGAGTCTAGACGCGATGCACTTAACAAGCAAGGGCTTTTCTAAGTGAGAAAGCATAGTATGAAAATATTATTTTTAGGTGGATCTAGACATCTTTTAGGTTATTTAGACATCTATTATTTTTAGGGGGATTTAGACATCTTCAGATAATTTTTGGCTAGAGCTTGGTCTGAAATTGCTCTTTAGCTTTTGAAAATGGGACTTCGAAGCAAGGTGACTAGGGTTTGCTGGGCCAAGCGTAGGCATGCATCTTCTGAGCTTTCGAGAACGGAGCTGTGCTTTCATTGATCAACGAATAGTGTCGATTTTTGGACCTTTCTGTTTCTAGTTGTTGGCATTTTGGTCTTTTGGAGACCCTATTGCCTATCATTTCAGTTTTTCCCCGCAACTAATTATACTGTTTTGTCAATAGGTATCTATGTTAGACTATTTCACATGTTTACCTTATTAACATTCATATGCACGTATCTATAACATATAATAAAAGAAGCTTTTTCTAAGACACGTGTCATCATTTTAGCATATCAAAAGACATGTGTCATCATTCTAACATATCAAAAAAATAATTTTCCCGCCTCTCTCTCATAATAAATAAATACGAAAATTTTAAAAACAATCACTTTGACTTTCCATTTTTATGAAAATATGTTAAAACAAATATATTTATATTGTGTTTATTGTCTATCTCATATTAAATGATAATATTATAAATAAATAAACTAAACTATTAAACATCTATAATATAAATATTATTATTTCAATAATTTTTTAATACATACTAAACTATATGATTTTAGCAAACTTTATCATTAAATATAGAGTAATAATTTCTAATTTCATTATCTGTTATAACTTTTAAATACTTATTATATTTTTATTTCACCAATGACTAACAACATCTAGAAAATAAAATATTATAAAACTAATAGTTTTGATATATTTTATTTATTCCACCCATGTGATACATGGGCTCTAACCTAGTGTGTATATATAAATACATTACATACTCATGCGTACACGCTGATTCACTATTTACAATTCACATACATGTGTGAATATGAATCTATTTACATACACACGTGTGTGTTTATGTATTTATATAACTCCGTGTATGCCTTGTCCCTTGATTACCACTAATTTTATCAAAATTATACTTCATTTAGAAACGATCTATTTTGCATGGCTAGAAAGTTAACGAATTAGGAATCATGCAGTAGGGGGAACATTATTGTAGTTCTATTAAGCGTGAAACACTATAATGTTTTCTGGTTTACACGTGTTAATCTAGTTAGGTATTACAATTTATTATCAAGAGTGAATTAATGAGTAATAATGTCTGGCATGTTATTTGGAATGAGTTATGATCTTGTTTTGCTTATTAGTTGATATAGTATGCCAAGTAACACAAATGACTTTGATTGGATCCTAAGAATTTGATATAATGGGACTATTTTCTATTATTAAAGACAGATTTGTATATGCTTGTCGTTTTCTTATTGGTGTAATGCTTGGCTGCTTGATCGTGTTATGGGAACTTTCTATATCTGATATCAAGTAAACATGAATTATGTGTTGCAGAAAACCTGAATCACCCCCATTGTCAAATGAAGACAAGGAAGAGAGGAGTAGAAGATCTGAATTTGTGCAAGGAATGTTGCTGTCGACAATTCTTGATGATGACTACTTGTAAAAAGATCTACATTTGCTGCTGATGGCGGAGTTGTATCTGTTATGTAATCGGGTTTGGGTGAGTGAAATGTATTAATAAATATGTAATTTATGTTTGACGATGTAGTCGTATGAATTCCGTTTATGGTTTTATTAAAAAAGGAAGAAAAGAAATAAGGAACAGAGGTAGGTTTGATGCATGTTTGTTAAGTCAACACATATGCAAATGCTTTAGTTGTTACATCTCATATAAGTTAAAAGGAATTATGTTGTGGTGAACTCTCCTACCTCCAAATAGAGGTGCACTGAAAAGCAGGGTTGGGAACAAAACCTGCTTTTAAACCTAAACATAAACAGATTTTGAAGCGGTCTGATTCAACCCCGTTTGGACCTGAACAGAATCGTGAGATTGAAATCAGTTTATAAGCCTATACTGTGAACTCGTCAAATTCAAATTGAATTCGGTTAAAATCCATTTTCAAACAATCAAAATGGATGTTCCTATTTGTGTTCTTTCACAGTTCTCTTTTTTCATCCATCTTTCTTCTATTCTCTTAATCTCTCGGAACTTAAGTTACAATTTTTTGGGTCAAATTTATAATGCCTATATAAATCAAACAAAAACTTACGATGCAAATTTTCAAAAACACAATATGGTTGTAATTATATTTACAAAAGAAAGACAATTACATACGGATATGCACATGTACGTGCATACATATTCATATGTATGCATGTAAAAGGAGACTGATGTATTTATATAACAATTGAAAAGGACTCAACACATAATACACAGATGTGGATTACAAAAGATCAATGAGCATCCAATAATTAAAGATCAATGAGCATCCAATAATTAAAGATCAATGAGCATCCAATAATTAAAGATCAATGAGCATCCAATAATTGAAGGCAAATTGCTGCATTTTTTATGGGCGATTGAGGAATAGAAGGGTGGTGGCTTTTTCCCACAGCAACTTTGTTGCTAGTGCACAAAGGTGATATTGGTGCTACAAGAATCTCTTTTTAATTGATCACATATTATGTATCATCATTACTAATGGAAATTTATACCTAAGAAAATAGACAAAATTACATAAAATATCATTTATATAATTATATCTATGTAAAATTATAAGTTTCATTCTTTATCTTTTAAAAGCATGTTGGACATTGTAAACCATTTGTAACATATTTCATCCTTTGTACTAACTGCGTTAATCTTTATGATAACTCATTATACGTGACATTCATGTAAAGGTAATTTGATCTTTTTAACATAAAAGGACCATTTATGTAACTTAGACAGTGAAAATAATATAACTAGAAAACTCTTTTAAATATAAGTCAAAATGGATGATGTCAAATGGAGCGACGGTAAACGAATGTGAATCAACAAAACATAATCGTTTTACTAGATAAATGAAAGAAAAAAGAATTAAGGTTGATGTGGTATCTTGATTAATTGGTAAACGATTACAACCAATCCCTCTATATGTAGGGATAGCATCTCCTATAACTATGGACACAATATTGACTTCCCTAACTAACAATTATACATAAAAAATATATATAAATATATCCTCTGATACTTTTCCATCACAAGGCATGCTCGTACGCATACAATCTCCATAAGGAATTTTGTTCATCACAAATACATCTTGTTGATTAGAGTGAATGTGTGTGATGTTGAGTTCTTTGGTGTGATTCAACGAACAACAAGGTGTTGACTTCAATGCCATAAACACAGATTCTCAAGCTCTATTACAATCTGTTGCACAAAACCAATTCAAATTGGAAAGTTTTAACTCCTAGACGTGGTCTGGTTCTTTCCATAACATTATCATTTAAAAGCTTTCTTTAAACTATGTACTTGTTAATTTAACACCATGCAGAGGTCAGTGGCATTGTTGTGAGGCATTGCTTGGATATTGATGTATGTAGATGTCGCTACAAATAAGTCTAGGTTGAGTCTAATGTTGGCCAACCCATGTTCTGCTAACTCGAGCTTGGATCAAAACTGCAGCAAAACATTGGAGGGCTGGGGTACTAGTCCCGAGGACACTCTGACAGTTAAGTTAGTGATTTATCAACCACAAGTATATGTATATATGTAAGTAATGGGTAATATATTGATTTATTGATAAACATAATAAATAAAAAAGGATAAAGTGGGAGGTGGTTTAACAACTACAAGCTAGATGGGAAGAGACATAACATGTCATGTGTGGAATTTGTTCATGGCAAAATAGGATCGATTGAAGGGGTGACATCTATTTTAAAAAAAAGACTCTAATGGGCATGATTATTGTAGGCTGGTTTGACCCAACATGAACATTATCCTTGCTAAAGTAATAATGATATGGGCGCTTGTATTAGATAACAAAGGAAGTAGGATATGGAATTGTAGGTGTGATAAACTTCCCCTTCTACTTTAAACTACAAAAGATCAGGTGACGATAAATGTTCCCTTAAGGATCATAAACATCCACATAATGATATGGAGTAGTCTGTGAACCTTTCTGGGCTTTGGAGGCTATTGAGAAACTGCAAAAGAACGTTGATGCGCTCATAGTGATACAGGATATTGCTGATGAAAACACCCCTCTTCAAGATGCTTTTCATCTTACTGGTGATGTACCCTGCCAAGGTGTTTAATGGAAGTTGAGATGTATATTTCAGGCATAACATCCTTAATGTGAAAGTTTTAAGTCGTATTGATCGGCTCAGGAACTATGACTTGGACTTTAAACATGGTAAAGCAGTGATGAAACACTCAGAACAGCGATGCTTGCTGTCAGGGTTTACTCTAGCAAAACCCGAGCTGAACAAGCAAATAATCCCATGACTTGGGAAGTTACAAATAACGCAGAAAACATCAAACAAATAATCCAGTAACTTGGGGAAGTTACAGCTGCCAACTCTTCCACTAATTCAGACGCTTTGACCGAGTGGGTCAAGACGGGATCCAAAAACCCATTCAAGTTGCTCCAGCTGGCTCCATTAATCTCGTTGGGTTGGCCCTCCTGTTTCTACGGGTGTATACTTTAATTGAAGTTGCATCAGAAACTCTTATTTTAAACAATTTTTTGAATGTTATTATTTCGGTGATTATCATACTGGAGACGTCTAATAGCTTTCTTTTGGTATTTGTTGCAGAAATCTGAAAAACTATCATCTCTTTTATGAGATCTTGCGTTGGGTTAGTGGTTGCAGCATGTCACAGATGAGAGAATACCTTCCGATTTCAATCCTTTATTTCTTAGACCAAACATTCTCGAACTTAGATAACAATTTTACTGTAATGTGCAAAGTAAATAGATTCTAAGTACAATTCAGATTCTAATTTTACGACATTCTAATCAATTACACCCTAAAAAAGCCTGCCTTAAGAATATGTTTCAAATTGTGACACATTACATCTCACATATCCTATCCAAATATTACTATAGGTGGAAGTTGCACAATTCTGGAGAGGGTACAAAAGGAAACATGCTTTGACCAAAAAGATCATAGAGTTTTGGAAGCAAGTGTCCAGCATTTATCTCTTTTTTCCAAGCTCGGGACACGGCCACCGAAGATGTTTGCGCCACACCACCAAACTTATCCCTCCTCCCACCACCACCTGGCATGTTGTCACTTGGCAAAAACCTAGGTAGCACGTGAAGGCCGGTATCTGAGCCCCCACGAGTTATTGAAAACCCACTGCTGGCTCCTTGCATCTCTACCTTAACTAAGTGTGAGCCATCAGATGTTGCAACTTTTTTAAGTGGCTGATCCATCAAGTTGTTCATGCTCGCCATTTTCCGTTTGTCTTTGATAAATTATGGCAATCAAAAAAAAAATTATTCAAAAACTTTATAATTATAGGTTTCATATCACAAAGTAACGAAAGGTCAAACACCACAGGAGAAAGAAGCTGTACTTGGGTTAGTCATCCCTAATTTCCCATTCCTTTTCCAGATGCTATGTGAGGGTGGGGATAATGTACTGGGAATCATCTTAAGTTGATTGTAAATGCACAGACCGGCCGAACACTGCAAATTGTATTTTCACCAATATAAGCAGAGAATACGATACCACACCTGAAGTAAAAGAAAATTTACCACTAAGGCCCCATGCACTCGCCATGCCTCGTGTCTCCTGCTCTCATTCTTTTGCTTCTCAAGTTGCATTTCTGGTTCTATATATTGTAGGTATGTGTCAAGATTTGGTAGCAAAAGCAAACGTACCT
Organism: Flaveria floridana; assembly: GCA_018326465.1. Lineage (NCBI taxonomy): Eukaryota > Viridiplantae > Streptophyta > Magnoliopsida > Asterales > Asteraceae > Flaveria > Flaveria floridana. Next base: position 4,532 of record BJCO01369428.1, on the reverse strand, counting down.
AAGATGATAGTTGCAAACAGAATAAATCAGAAATAATGAGTAAAAATGAGCTAAGACCCAGTATGGCGTGTGTGTGTGCACGCGTGCATGATATGTAGGAAAATGGAGGGCTCAGGGACTTAAGTTTGGAAGAAAGGAACCATAAAGCTGAAAAGTTAAATTGACTACAACTATATCACCTTAAATCATATGAATTTTCTGACATCAGAATGACTAATACATGATAATAAAATAAAGTGAAATACATATCGTGACCTACAATATACTAATGTAAAGTAGCTCCAAAAAAAACTGTTATTATCCCTAACAAAGAAATAAAATTCACTATGCGGGGTATGACTATGAAAAGAGGCGTACAAAGAAGAGGAAAAGTGTACCACGCTTGATCCAAGGGCAGTAATCCCTTTTATAGCACCATAATTCTGGGGAAATGCTTTTGCTGGATCCAAGAACGAATGAAGAAGCGTCCTAGTCACACGTAATTGGAGATTATGATACCCATACCCAAACCTATAAAATGTGCAGAAATTAAAGTCAGTTTATGGCATCCAGATGTAAACAAAATAACCATGCATCAACATTGTTACCAATTCACAAGTTGAAACCCTTATAATTAGCATAGAGCATGTGTTAAGTTGGTTTATGTTTTCCAGGATTCAACAACAAAGATCTTTTGGAGAAAACAGAGAAATCACATACACATCTCAAAAGTCATCTCTTCAATTAATATTATGCATACCTTCTGCATATTAAAGCCACCAGATTAGCTGTAAAATTTCTGAGTTCCCAATGGTTATCAGTTAACTTGCTCCCCAAGCTTTTTGCAACAAGGCATGTCATTACAGATGGCATCAGTTGGTGCAGCTGAAAACAAGAAAGCAATTAGATACTACAAGCAAGGCCTTTAAAGTTTGAACACAATTTGAAAGCCAGTCGGCGACATTTAACACTTCCAAACAATTCTACATGTCAGCGTCAGAGTATACAGTTAGTCGTGAAGTTATTCTACTTTAGTGCATATAACCACAAATCATTTCAAAAAGATAACACGATCAAGCACCTAAAACACAAATTCTATGCTTACATATGGTTCAATTTGCAGGAATGGATTCTGTAGAAGACTCCTCACAAGGCGCATTAAAGCAAATAGAAGCTGGAAGTTGTTTAAATTACGAGTGACCTGAAATCATTATATGTCATGAGCAATTATGGTTAAGAATAACTTACACAGAAATCTTAATACACCTAATCTAAAAAGGGCAAAACAAGTACCTCTTCAGCCACAAAATATATGAAATAAGGAACCAAAGGATGGAGCCCTGCATCAGTAGCCAAGCTCAACAATGCTTTGTTGAAAATTGTTGAGTTTGATCGACCTACAGTGAGCTCTGTTATCATTTCAAAGTAAAGCTGCACCATGACCAAAAAACTGCAAGTTATAATACATTTAGGGCAGGACCATCTGCCGATGGCCTATTGTAACAACAAATATACCTGAAGCTCTATTGAGAGCACATGTTTTACAGGAGTTTTAATGTCAACAGGAACCCCGTCTTCTTTACAATCAGGTTTCCTATTATCATAAGGGGCTAGGAGCACTGGAGAAAAAGTGAGAATTGATTTAGAAAACTTCTACAGTTGCTTGATAAAGATTCATACAATATGATAAGGTTTAAGATACCTTCAAGTGGAGCATTTTCAGGAATAGCAGGCTGTACCCCTTCAATAGCCAGCCAGTGACTGACAACTGCAGTATCAAGAGGTGCTTTGGGAAGAGGGGCGTCAATCACCTAATCAAAACATATGAACCAATCTTACAAAACATCATAACAACAGTTGAAAATAGACAGACACTTTATTACCTCTCTAAATTCAACATCCTTGTCCTCAACATAAAACAAATCCTTACTCCTGGCGGCTCTTTTGAACCGCAAAGAATTCCCAGATGCAACGTATATCGGCTGAGATGACAAATAGGCTAAAAATGAATGCCACTTGATAGGAAATTGTAACTTTGTGCGCAAATTATAGAAGAATAGTTGAAAATAGTTCCTATTAATGAAACACATGATGGAATCCCATCACATTTTCAAATAAACTCCTTTTCAGTGACATAAATCAACCAATGGCATGAAATCATGAATGAACGAGACACTTAACCTAGGGCATAACAATACCTCCATTTTTCTTAATTCAAGGGCACTATCAACATCCTCCGCTGTCATAGCAGTTCGCTTTGCATGATGCATACATTTGATAGCCTCCTGAACAAACAAAAAATTCAAATACGCATTCGAAATCATCACTGATTACAACTAATTTACCACACACGCAACATTAAGCATGAAAATTTGAAAAGAAACTGAAAATCGAACCTGCATGATCTCGCGAACACGGTATTCGATATCGGCAGCTAGACAAGGCAAGACATCGGGGGATAAATTGGAAACGCCGATGCTCTGTGCGATCACTTCAATGCTTTCTTTCTCTACGACGCTCATCTTGTTGTTATGCCTTTGAGGAAGTAGGATCACGTAGCTTACAATTCCGTTGCTTCGGTGCAAGAAACTTTCACGATGAAGATCGAATAGGGTTGGAATCAGAAAGAGGGGTTTTCTGGTTGAACAACACCAATTACAACTCTGCAAGTCTGCTCTGCCCCCTTCGTTTTGAGAATTTCGATTTTGGGGATCCGACCACGAGAGTGGATCCAGAGGATCTGTGGAAGCGTATTGGGCCCAGGCCTTTCCCTTTATATGAGACAGACTGATAATTGTCAATAGATTATCCGTTTTCTACACCATTAAACCGGTTTGATAAAAAATATATTATATTATTTATTTTTTACATTCTTCTCTGCTTATTGAGTGGGATATACTGGGTTTGTTTGTTTACTTTTTACATTCTTAAAAATGACTATAATTAAGAGGAGAAAATTTAATATTTATCATTCTTGATTCGTAGAAACATATAGAAAATTACAAATATGAGATATAGGTAGTTAAAAAAAGTTATTTTCATGTTTGATACTTCTATTACTCGCGTCTTTCCTAACCTGTTAAACAAGATAAGATTTATTTTTTCAGCCCCTATACGACGAAAACTATTTGTATCAACTACCAGAGTTGCACAATCCTAATCTTGGGCAGGAACCGGAACCCATAGATATTAATCTTTTTAATAGGTTATTGGGTGGAACTGGATAGAAACTGAAGCTAGATCCACTAAGAGTAAACCCTACCCATGTAGAATTTGGTAGGATCAGTTCCGGGTAAAGTAGGGTCTAGAAATCGGCATCCACCCGAATAGAACAAAAAAAGTTCATTAAATATAAAAAATACAACTTTAAACGACATATAGTTTATTTTCATTTATTTTTATTGGTTTACAATAATAAAATGCAGCTTCTAGTTTCAATCACAATTTTATAAAGCAACATATTTTTATTTTATTATTCGTCTTCATTGTCTTATACATCGGGTACGCAAGAACAATTTTAAAGGAAACGTTGCATCATAAGCAAGTTCTTCGTTAATGTCACACCTTCGGCTAAAACGGAAACACTAAGGGCTAAACAAAATTGAATCGAACACAACATATAAAGATTTCTAAGGTAACACGTGGTGATTAACCGAATAATGTTGTAATATTTGTTCAACCAGATCAAACTAAAACACGAAGTCTTCATTTTATTTAAACTAGGCCTTTAAGCAATCCTAGCATTAATCTTTCTTAGCATGCAGGCTCTTAATTGTCATTATCTGAAAATATGATAAAACATATCAACTAAAATGTTAGTGAAGAAATAGGTTTAGAAGTATACATATTATAGATAATCACGTGTAAATTAACAAATAATTTCCAAATGTAAGTAATTAAACTATCATACATGAATCCACAATTAACCCTAGTGATCGAATGTCCTATCGTTTAACCCCCTTATACAAGAGATCATACTAATAGTATGTAGTCCTTTATGGAGCTCCTAAACATCCAGCTTCTTTCAAGTAAAAAGCAATACTTTAAGTAAAATGACGCGTCGGATTGATTGGCATGCATTAACCTGAGTACCAAGGGGCTTGTCAAGCTAATAAATCGGCTTCCTCGAAGTTAACGATTATGTAGATTTTATAAAATAGAAGCACATTCTAGTAAAAGTGTTATATGTCACACCCCCGCTGATAGCGGAAACACGGGGAATGCGAGCTATACGGGATCGTCATAACACATGGTATGGATAGAGTAGCAATAATAATATGATGACAAGCGTGTCATGACGATACCCGAACACATTCGGAGACTTGTGTCGTGTATAATCAATGTTCACGACAGCATAGCCATAAACATAACATAGATGATTACATAAACATTAAGGAACAACTGATAATGTAAGTTCCCAAAACTCGGGAACAAGTACACAAAAGAACATGTTCAAGCTTTACAAGAGTAATAGTTACAAAATGCATCCTAGGGTCTCCTCTAAAAGGCAGCTCTCCTAGATCTTCAATTACCCTGATCACCTGAAAAGAAAT
>BJCO01369427.1:0-10412 GCA_018326465.1 Flaveria floridana | reverse complement strand
CAATTGGAGCTCTTATGTATCTTACTAACTGTACAAGACCTGACATTTCTTTTGCAGTTAATTTGCTAGCAAGATTTAGTTCATCCCCTACCAAAAGACATTGGAATGGGATTAAACATATTTTTCGATACCTTCGAGGAACAGTTGATTTAGGCTTATTTTATTCTAACGAATCAAAAGAAAGTTTAGTTGGTTATGTAGATGCAGGTTATTTATCCGATCCTCACAAAGCAAGATCTCAAAGCGGATATGTATTTATGAACGGAGGAACTGCAATCTCATGGCGTTCTCAAAAACAAACACTTGTTGCAACATCCTCAAATCATGCTGAAGTTATTGCACTACATGAAGCCTCTAGAGAATGTGTGTGGTTGAGATCCATGACACAACATATATTGACTTCTTGTGGACTAGAGAAAGATAACAATCCAACTCTAATCTATGAAGACAATGCAGCTTGTGTCTCACAGATGAAAGAAGGGTATATCAAAAGTGACAGAACGAAACATATACCCCCAAGATTTTTCTCATATACTCAAGAACTTATTAAAGATAGTCAGATTGAAATGAGATACGTTCAGTCTACCAATAATTCCGCAGATCTTTTCACAAAGGCGCTTCCTACAACAATCTTCAGAAAGCACATTTATAATATCGGGATGCGTCATGTACATAAATGATAATTTGAGGGGGAGCTATATACTGTACTCTTTTTCCCTTAGCTATGGTTTTTATCCCAATGGGTTTTTACTAGCAAGGTTTTTAATGAGGCAGTATATCCACTCATATTACATTAGAGAAATATTTAGACCATATGTCTGAGGGGGAGTGTTATAATGGTGGCAAACATATGGTCCCACATCTTTTCTTTTTCTTTGTGTGCTATGTGTATATATATATGCATGCGAGATTACATCTTGATGAACTGATCAACTCAATTATTATCAGTCTTTCTTCTTCATCAATCATCGATCTTTCTCCTTCCTTCATCTTTCTTCTTCATCAATTGTTATTATTATAACAGTTCGTTACTTATCATTATATCATATTTTAAAGAGTAAATTACGCTTTTAGTCCCTGTGGTTTGGTGATTATAACGCTTTTCATCCAATAGTTTAAAAACGCCCGGTTTAACCACTATGGTTTAAAATTTGTCACAATTAGATCCAAACCGTTAACTCCGTCCAATTTCTCAGTTAGATTTTTAATAAAAGGCAAAAATACCCTTGGACTAAAAGTGTTATTATATTACAACCTAACCCCATTTTTTCTTGTTTGAACACATCTAAACCACCTCTAGCACCTCCACCACTACCAGCACCCACCAATCCATAGGCATCACCCACCACTCTCCGACAACCACACTACCACCACCCAACACTCATCGACAATCACCACAGGCACTCACTTAAGATCTAAACCAAACCCTAACCCCACCCATTTCCTCTTTGACTAGACAACATCGTTACTCTATTGGTTGACCTCGACTAAGCAACCTCACTTACAATCAGTGGTCAACGACCCAAAACTGCCTTCAAAACACATGTAATCGTGTTAGAAACCTAGCGGATTCACCTGATTTTACCGTAACAGATGTGTAATCGCCGGTGACCGGCTACCTCCACTGCCCAATCGCAGTGGTGCGGTGGTTACAGTTTGGGGTTGTCGGCTAAAGTTGAGAAGTAACAGACCTGAATCACTTCCGTCACACACACAAAGAGAGAGATAGATAGATAGATAGATAGATAAAGTGATAGAGAGAGAGAAAGAGAGAGAGAGAGAAAGAGAAAGAGAGAGAGAGAGAGAGAGAGATACAGAGATATAGAGATAGAGTCAAAAAGAAGGGAAGAGAAAGGATATGGTAGTCGTGGATATAGGGATGGTGGTGGTGGTGGTGTGACGACAACTGTGGTTACTTAGGCTTGAGTTAAAATGGTGGTGGTGTGATGAAGATGGTGTGGTGGTCATGGGTTTAAGGCCAACGATTTGGATGAGCGAGGCTGCTAATTGTGGTGGTGGTAGTGTGTGCTGGTGCCTGTGAGGTGGTCGTGGTGGTTTGGCAGTGGGTGCGGTGGTTGTGTGGTGGTGTCTATGAGGTGGTCGTGATGGTGTGGCGGTGGGTGCGGTGACTATGTGTCGGTGGTTGTGGTGATATTTTTAGAGAGAGAGAGAGAGTAGAAACAGATAGAGTAAGGGGAAAGAGAGAGAGAGAGTGTGTATATATATATATGTATATATATGTATATGTCTAATGATATTAAAGTTAAGATTTTAGTCCAAGGGTATTTTTGTCTTTTTACATACACTTAACGGAATAAATGGATGTAAGTTAGTGACCCGGACTTAATTGTGACAAATTTTAAACCACAGTTGTTAAACCGGGCGTTTTTAAACTATTGGATGAAAAGCGTTATAACCATCAAACCACAGGGACTAAAAGCGTAATTTACTCTATTTTAAATAAACATAATCTACTCTTATTTATCATTTTACTTATAACATTTTACAGCATTTGAATCATTGACATCCTATATATATACACGTATAAAGGGAATTACTAGCTTCTGACACACTATTAAAAAAATCGGAAATCTCCGATGAAAATTTCTAACAAACAAAAAAAAAGTTGTCGAAAATATGATATGACCAAAAATGTTTTGAGGTTAAATCCGGTCAAAATTCAAGATTTCCTAAGGGGATAATAACGTGCTTAACATCATTATTGGAGTTCATATGTCGGATTTTCTCAAATCCATATCCAAATCGGATTTAACCGGTATAATGATTCATGTGGCAACCCAATAAAATGTGAGCCAACACAAATTAACTGCAACAATTCAGCCCAAATACTAAAGTTTAGTTTAAGCCCACATTCTTTGTTGTTCAATTTTATTGTGTTTCAAGAACAACAAAACCAACCCACTAGTCCACTACATGAACTTCTTCCTTTTTTTCTTTTAATTCGACAACATTGGCAATAAGATATGACCAAACATGTTTGAGGTTAAATCCATTATTAAAAGACATCATGTGTCTCGTGTTCAATTTAGTTCCATATTTTTAAACTTGTTTATTAGGCATTAGGGTCTTTTATTCAAGATCATCTGATTTTATTTTGTTTGGTCATCATCTTGTGATTGAACTTGAGATTCAACATCTAACGAAGATTCGTTGTCATATATGAAATTATCAAGATTTACCATGTACTGAGTTGTTATTGTCTATTCCACGTGATTGTGTACGCCGTAGGTGTTGTTTGCGTATGCTTAACATATGTAGTGACGTGCAGTTAGACTTATTTATTGAAGTTATTAAGTGTCAAGTGATTAAACTAGAGATATTTTGTTTGGTATACCAATGGTAAGAGTCAATTACTTATTAAAGAGTACTTTTGTTTAATTTTGGTTTAAAGTAGTTTAAAAGACTATAAAATAAGATATTATAGTTAAAGAAAAATATATTTAAATGATAACACTTGTAATAACTCAAAAGTATACAAGTATACCAAGAAAGGCCGACGGGCCATTATAATGTTTTTATAATTAATTTCAAAGAAAATTGTATAAAGGATTCCCATGGTTTGATCCTCAGATTTAAAAAAAAAATTACAAATTTAATTCATATATTTATGAGAGGTAGAAACTTTAGTCTCCATCATCGATTTCTATTATTTTTTGACGAATGTAAGGACTAAACTTTTATTTCTCAAACAACAAAGATCATTTTTAATCAACGTAAAAGAAAATTAAAATTAAACAAATTTTGATTTGCTCTCATTATCGATCCCCATGAACTTCAAAAGCCTCACTACCACCATGAGTTCATCTCTTCAACTAATTCAACCGGCGACTATAGATTCCGACAACCACCGCCGTAGAGCTATTCATATCTATTTTTGTTTTAACAAACTTTTTAAATCAGAACCTTAATTTCTATTCAAAATGATGATCAACAACGTCTTAGAATCTTTATAACCATCAAGATGATGGTGGTTGCAAACCGCCGGTGATTGTCGAGTCATACTAGGTAAACGAGGTAGAACAATCAAACTATGAATCGTCCACAAACCTAATTTTCCATCAGAAGTCGGAACAATCATAGGCGAAGCTTCTATGGGGCCAGGGCTCCCCCCCTCCTTCCATTAGTTGTGTTAATTTTCGGCTCGGTAGTGGAAATTTTTTAATAAATATAAAGTTCGCTCCTCTTAAAATAGTTTACTTTCACCCCCGCCCCCTTAAGGTGTGGTTCAAGCTCCGCCACGGGAAATGATCAAGAATCGACCAACTTCGTGGATTCATCTACGAAAGTTACCTGAAAGTGTATATAACGGTAACTCGTGAACGCGGCGACGGACATTGTTTGCCACGTGTACGATGATGTTAGACGGGCTAATGTTATGCAGATTTGGTGGTGGCGTTTCTATTGATCCTGAGTAGCAAGAAAACGTGATAAAGCTTACAAGGTGTCAAGTCATATTCTACACAAGCCTTTTTTATCATATGACTGACTATATATCAAAATGAAAAAGAATAATTACTTTGGTTTAATTTGCACTATGTAGTGTAACATCTTCCATCATTATGTTGCTGGCATCTGCATGATATCCTTTACATGTTAACTACAAAAGTGAGTGTGAGTTTGTATGTGAGAGAGAAAGACTATTCATGCCTTCTTTCACTTCCATGTTAACTACTAGTAGTTCTTCATGTAGTTCCATTGTCCACATGCCATGTTTATCTGTCATGGTGAATGCTTTAATCATGATCATAATTCATATATGCATTGCTTCGAGTTACATTCCATACATGTTAATACAAAAACTAATGTTATATGTTTGTTACATTTTGTGAACCTTGTAGCGCTGACATGGTACTAAGAAACTGCACTTATGACGACAAGACCTATGACGACGATCGTGTGTTGTCACCACACATAGGCCTATGAGACTATGACGATGAAATTTCATTACCACAAGGACGTCCCCATAGGCCGGGTCATCCATTATTTCTTCGGCCATTCCCAAAAAAAAGCTAGGAAAAAATTATTTCACTTGTTTATTAAAATATCATTTAAATCATTAATCACACTACCATTTTCAATGATTGATATTACTTGAACGTCTAATTAATTGGAACACTGACGAGACATTGCCTCACCCGATCATATACCTTGTAAACTCATATTATTAGAACTTGAAAAATTAATCTGAATCAATTAATTAATCTTAAATACTAGAAACTAACTAGAAGAAGGTTTAATAATATATTAACTAAATAAACATTTCTAATCTACTAGGATATACTATAGTGTGTTTACACATGCATAGGCTCGTATAGTGTTTAATAGCGTATTTAAAGTTTGTATGTAACAAAAAGTACATGGTAAGTATATATATGCATGTGCAGGTAACAAAATTAAATCTCATTATATGCTCATGTATGGGTAACAAAAAATAAATATTTACAAATGTATAAATAATAAAAGATTTCGTTATACAAAATCCTATAAGAGCTCAAAGACATGTATATCATTCAATCATACACAACAGAATAATGATATTATCACTTCTTCAATGAACGTACATATTAATTTAACCCGTCAACAACCTATGTTTCAAAAAGTTTTCAGTACACAGAATCATAAAAAGTTCAACTAATGTTGAGCAGAATAATCAATCAAGAATTTAAAAAAAGGGCACACGATATGGGTACGCTATTCTTGTATTTTTTTACGTTTGTTAATCTATTTTACTATCTGTCACTTGTAAGATTTAAACCCAACTTGTAGTATAGAAGTAAAACATCTTACCATTTCAACCGATCCTAATTGGTACGCTATTCTATTTGATACAGTTTCTTTTTTTCTCACCTGTCTTTTGTCTCCCCCGTCTATAATCATGCCAAATCAATCACATTTCAATATTTACATCTCTATTCCACGTGCACACTCTTCAATCTCTCTCTTTAATTCATTCAAAACCAAAATATGTCACTTTATCATTTCACTATCATCTTCATCTGCCTTCTCTACCAATAGCTTAAAATGCTCTTCATTGTGCTCTTTAAACCTTAATTTCTTGAGCCCTCACTGCAAACATGTCAACAAGTGAGAGTAATGGATGTATGGAGAGTGATGATCAAGTGGATGAAGATGCTATTCTACTGTCCCTAAGCCCACCAGGCCAAACACAACACCAAATATCCGATTACTCCAACCTCCCTCATCGCGGGGATATTTCGTCGCCTCGAGAATGCTCTTTACACCGAAACCCTAATAGGGATCTTAACCTTAACATTAGCCTTGACACGAGTACTACTGATAATCGCAATGATGGTGTAACAGTGGCGCTTCGTATAGGTCATGAACCGCAAAGTGCGATATACGAAGGGGAGGGGGGAGGGGGAGCTAGCACTTGCAGGCTCATTACAAACCCTAACATGAGTATTGTGCCTGAGCAGTTACAGTATTGGATCCCTACAGTAGCTCAAATCATGGTTGGTACTACACAGTTCTCTTGCACTGTTTGCAACAAAACATTCAACCGCTATAACAATATGCAGGTAATTTCGATCTCCAGCTATTGATGGTAACTAGCTAGTTAAACGTTCTGCCAATATATATGTAGTTCTTTTTTGAAGAAAATATAAGTCTTTAATGCTCCTTGATCAATTATTTTTCTTGTTAAGCTAACTATAACCACTATTAAGATTAAATTTCGACTAAAGTATATGTTATAATTATAGTTTGTAATGGCCCTTTTCAATTGTGGTATCAAGTATGAATGTTCTTTTATATACATGCTTCCTATTTCTGACTTTTTCAAATATGTATGCTTAGCTTGAATGATTTTTGTCTAGTCATCTATCATCAACAGACTTAAATATAGTTAAGATAGGTACATCATGTGCTTCTTGGTAATTCAGTTTATATATAGGTTTAATCAGTGCATGTTTGAATGGAGCAATCTGTTTCTAATCTTCTGATTATTCAGTTTGAGGGTAATTTTTTAAACTAATAATCCATGTGACTTAAAATCATATAAATACTCTAACACGTTAAAATGTAGTTCTGAACGACAAACCTACTACCTCTAAACTACACTATAAAAATGTTCTATCAAAAAGGTTTTGCTCTTAACGATGGGCTACAACACAAGTGTCACGCTAAAAATGTCTTATTAATGTAATGAATCCCTAGATCTCTTTGCTATTGGATTTCATTAAAATGAACCCTCTGAAAAGTGGTGCATGTGACAATATTTTAGAGCAGTTAAACATGGGTTAAGTTTGCAAGCCTATATCCCCATATTCATATTCACACTCTCATTGTTATTCAAAATTGATTTATGCAATTATACATTTTAATTATCTAGTAGTTTGTGTAATTCTATGTGATTAGGAAACACCATCCTCTTATCAATAATTTTCCTTTCTTAATTTTTATATTGATAGATGCATATGTGGGGGCATGGATCACAATATAGAAAAGGTCCAGAATCCCTACGAGGCACAAAGTCAGGTTCACCGATGTTACGATTACCTTGTTATTGTTGTGTAGAGGGTTGCAAAAACAACATAGACTATCCAAGATCAAAGCCACTCAAAGACTTCAGAACACTTCAAACTCACTACAAAAGAAAGCACGGCGAGAAGTCATTTGGGTGTCGAAAATGTGGGAAACTGTTTGCAGTAAGAGGCGATTGGAGGACACACGAAAAGAATTGTGGGAAGTTATGGTATTGTGTTTGTGGGGCGGATTTTAAGCATAAAAGGTCTCTTAAAGACCATATTCACGCCTTTGGAAATGGTCATGCACCTTATTACACATCAGAAGATGTAATCGCGGTCGATGATGTTCAAGAACATGAAGACAAGAGAAGTAGTAATGGAGGTGATCATTGTAGCTTTCTTATGATCTAGATTAGATGTGTTGATTAGTGACTATTTATTTCCAAAAGTACTAACGCACACATGTATTGGTGTGGTATGATATCAGTGAGAATGCATGCTACAACAGTTTTGGAAAGTTTTTGTAAGGATTCATTTGTTTGAGGTTAGAGAAGACTAGATTCTCACCACGATGCCTTGTCTTTTTCCTAGTCCCCACTATGTTATTGTTTGCCCTGGATCCGTACCCATTTGTTTGGATTCTCATAATCAATAACAATAAATAATAATGTACCCAACAATGTAAAAAGAATTAAACCATGTATTGTTGTCTCAATCAAACATAATTGCATTCAATGGTAGAATGACTATTTGATATACAATAGAGATCAAAGTTTAAACACATTAAAAGATCATCTTCACCAACCTTGTTGTTCGGCCTACCCATCGCTTGGTCCAACTGTGGCTCACACCTCTCCAACCATAACTGATCAAGCCTTCCAGTCGCATCTTTTCGCATCTTTAATCATTTGTATCTTTTTCAGCCACGTCATTCTCCAGGCGTAGCTCAAGCACATTATATAATTTTATAATTAAAATTAGAAGGCTAAGCTTCATCGGTTCTCATTCGTGATCTGTAAAACATATAAAAGAAATTGTAGACCACTAGATAAAATAGTTAAACAATTCATTTTCATGTTTGATCATACTTGTGTTTATCGCGTTAATATTTTTAACCTATTAAACATAATAAAACTTGTTTTACTAATCATATCAAATACCAAAGCCACATTACACATGCTTTTAACAAAACCTTGGGATTGTCTTAAGGCATTGATATATAGTAATGATCCTGATGTGCTTTAACAAAACCTTGATGTTATCACTTTCCGATATATATAACAAATAAAACTTTGCTTTTTTATAAAGCAACTAATTATCGTTTTTGTCTTTCGTGTAAGGTATAATGCAAAAGTATGCCTTGTGTTGTTTGTATGTTATGTTACATGTCCTGAGAGCTAACCATGAGTGAAATAATTTGTGTGTGTGAGATTGAGAAAGAGAGCACAAATAAGGGATTCATGCTACCCATGCATAAATCTGTCTAGTTAACATTAACCTTAGCCAAACAAGAGTAAGTGAATGAGTGAGTCAAACTGAATTAGAGAGAGAGTGTGTGGTCAAGTGAACTCCACTGCACATAACAATTGTAAACATAGCAGACTTGTTGTCTAAAGTACTTTCACATATCTTACTGTTGCTTAGGTTTGCAACTGCATCACATACACTCTTTCACACACACACAAACACACATGCATAGAGATGACTGATACTAATACTAACACTTTGATCCAGTTTTTTGTCAGAAAGGTGACGATGGACCACTGATACTGTTACTGCTTTTAGGGTTTCACCCAAAGCTTTACCCTTTATTGTCTTTACAGAAAAATACACACTATGATCACTATGTATGTGAATGTGTTGCAGCTTATTCAAAATAATATTATTTCACCTTTGAACTAATTTAAGATGGTTGCAGTGGCCACAGTTCAACCTTCCTATCTGGGATTTATGTTGCTTTAACTTTTTTATCTCATCTGTTTGTTTTTATCTTCAATTTGTCTATCTGATATATACTCACCTTACAGTATATGTGTGTATCTAGATATTCACATGTATGTGTGTTGAACATGTAATCTGATAGAATGCAAAGCCTTGTCTTTGTACTTTTTACACAATTTATTATCATTGTTTAGTTGTTCGCGTGTGTACTTGGTTTATGAACTGTGTTGTCATTGTTTTATATACTACAATATACTTGTTTATTGAGGGTCAATATTTTTAACCTTGTTATGGTATTTTTAATTTTGTCCCTATGTCTATATAGTTTATTCTAAGAGTAATGTTATATCATTGTGTAAAATTTTACTAGCTTGTTGGAGATTACAAATTAACCTATGAAGTACTGGTGCAAACTTAACTAATGTTAGAATGCAAACAAATTGAATATAAAATAAGGAGTCTGCTATACATATGTCACTGTCAATCAATCGAATCCAAAGCTCGTTTAGGGTCGTTTCAAATGGTATTTGAAGGTTAGAGCTTGCGTCAATCATAACCTTCGAACTTAACGAAAATAAAAATGAGGTCTATGATGCTAGGGGTTTGAAATGAGGTTTATCATGGTTAAGTGGCTAAATTTAATGCATTTAATATGGCCAAGTGTAAGAGATTGTGTTGAACAAGTTAACTACGAGGATTTGATGTTTTGTAGGTTAAACGCAATCATTTGAGGAGTTTTGAAGAATGCACATGGATGATAATCAAAGACCATGATAGATGAGATGAAAGAGAATTCAATTACGAGAATGTGGCCGCAAACGGGGAGGAAAACGGAGTCCGAACGAAGAAGTTATGAAGAAAACAAGATTTGGACAAAGTTGGTCGAACATGACCTACGGCGGAAACATGACCTACGGTGCAACAGTTCAAGACAAAACAGAATGGGCCTAGCGTAACCTACGG
>BJCO01369426.1:0-10228 GCA_018326465.1 Flaveria floridana | reverse complement strand
TGTTGATCTTTACAGATGCTGCACTGAGAGAGAAATTAACAAAGATTATTGGATCAGATTTCTTTAAAATAACTCCAGAGATTAAAGCAACTGCTGATGTTGCTGCTGAAGCTGCTGGAAATTATGCTTTTCAGGTCCCTGTACAGGTGGAAAACACAGTTTCCCCACACGAAGAAACGGTAAAATCTTAGGTTTTTTGCTTGTCTATATGAAGGATTTATACAACTATTCTGTGTTTTGCTTATGTGATGATGTATGTTTAATTTTGTAAGCTACTTATCTGTATTACTTAAATATGTTTGGTGACACACACATTCAACAACATCATGTTTATATAAACTTAGTTGAGAAAAGCACTAGGAACACTTAACGTGGACAAAGAGTGTTGACACGTAGTATATAACTACATTCTTAGGAGTTTAGGCATGTTTTAGGTTTGCTTTTGGTAGTTTAGGCTGTGTAAGGTTGATTTCAGGCTTGTTTAATTTAATTTTCCATGTTTGACCCTCTTCCTTTTTAGCTAAATGTGATTAAAATTTTGACCCGTTTGACCCGTTAGACGTAAAACATAACCCAAATCAATGCATTCATAAGTAATAGTTGAAATTGCTACATGTAAACGACATCAAAGTCTACTTGTAGAATACGTTAGCTTTAATCAGTTGCATTGTGAGTTGTGACAGGACTCCAAAGCTCAGGTGACTGCAATTCACCTAATAATTGGAACCCTTCAGAGAACAAATGTTTTTGGTGTGGAGAACAGGGATACCTTGACACATAAGGCCACAGGGGTAAGAGCCTAATTTCAGCCCTTCAAATTACAGTTACATTTATTTCATTTTCACAATACTTTAGCCAATAACACATTTATTCAAATATTCAGTATTCAGCTAAACTTCTGAAAAAGCCAGATCAATGTAGAGCGGTTTATGCGTGTTCACATTTGTTTTGGGTTGATGATCAAGATGGAATAAAGGATGGAGAAAGGTACACATAATCAAATAGTTCAGGATTATGAAAAATAGTGTTACAATTATATACTAACTATATTATATCCATAATTGGATGGAACTGTAAGTAGGGTTTAGTATGCTTGATATAATATCTAGAAGGCATGCTGATTTTTATTCTTTGTGATTAATTTATTTTTATATTTTATATTTATTTTGTAGATATTAACACTATATTTATTCCAGGGTCCTCCTTTGCCTTAAACGTGCACTAAGGATTGCAAATGCTGCACAACAAATGGCAAATGTTGCTCGAGGTAGCAGCGGGCCTGTTACTCTCTTTGTTGAAATACTAAACAAGTAAGTATATCATTTATTTAATAGTTTGGTAATGATATTTGATTTAGGTTAACTTGGGTTGTATTTTGTTAATTACCGGCTAAACAAGTAAAAATTAAGGGAAATAAGGAAATGAGGCAAACGTCTTAAAAGTCACTCTAAACCGTCTTATTTGGAAAACATATTAAAAATTTGTACGGCCGTGTTAATTGTTATATTAGTAACAATTATTTTTCTATAATAGGGGTCATATCTGAATGAATAAACCTCATAAATCATCTCATTTATAAAAACATATTATTATTTTTGTAAAATATGTTGATTACCTTATAAAAATATCAAAAGCTTGGTTAAGCTCACTCTGTAACATAATATTCCATCCAGGTACCTGTATTACTTTGAAAAAGGGAATCCACAGATCACAAGTGCTGCAATCCAAGGGCTGATAGAGCTTATCAAAACAGAGATGCAAAGTGACACTGCCACACCAGATCAAATCTCAGATGCTTTCTTTGCTTGTACTTTAAGGTACATACAGTTCCAGAAGCAGAAAGGTGGAGCAATGGGTGACAAGTTTAACACTATCAAGGTGTGATTTTTTTTTTCTTTTAACCTAAAATTTGTTTTCTTTTTTGTTGTTAATATATAAATATGTGCAAAGCAGTCTGGTGTTATCTTTTAATTGTTTACATTACAATAATATACTTTGTTTTGCCTTCATTTGGTATGTAAATTTTAATTTATTACTCTTAGAAATATATATAATATTGATTTTATATTATAGTTTATTTTAATATTTTTTATAAATCAATAAAATTATTAAAAATTGAAGGAAAATTCAATTATATAAGATTTTGGGGACTTGTAAAAAAAAAATAAATTTAGAAATGTCACCCAAGTTTAAATTAATATATTAAGCGACTGGCAACTGTCCCGATTACTCGTGTGACACGTTAATGTGACATCAGTTTTTCATATTTTTCCTAGCTTTTTTGGTTTTGTGGTCATAGTTTTTTTGAAATTTGTATTTTCATTTTAATTTTTATACTTAATTTAAAAAAGTTAGAAAAATAAAGTAAACTTCACTAATTAAAAGAAAAACACATTATTATAAAAACTAGGAGGATGCAACCTCGCGTGCGTTGCGTGTGTGTTATAAATCAAAAATAAAAATGTGGTAGTTTTAACTTTTGGCTCGATCCGCCTTCTCGTTATGGCTGCAAACCAAACATGTTTGCCACGTCAATACAACAAAATTTTTCCTCATAATCATCATATTCATCCTATTAGCAACCACAAAGCAAGAAATTCAAAGCATAATAAAACCTACTGTTAGTTTCACTTTTTTTAAACATAAAGGATAATAAAATAAAACGATGTAACATTGGTTTGGCTCAGACCCGATCATCGTCAAAGGCTGCAAACCATCTACGTGTGATCGTCATGCTAGAACAACATGTTTTTAGTGAGATCATCATAGCCAGCGAACCACTCGACATAAACCAACAATGTTCTATCCCATAAATCGAAGCCAACACTAAACATTTCAACCATGGACAAAAATCTTGACACATTGACACATGGTTGCCATGCTTGGACAACAACATGTTTATAGTTGGATCATCATAGCCAACGAACAAACTGACATAAACCTAACATGCTATCCAAAGTATGGAAACCAAACACACCCAAATAAGTATGACATTCAAGGACAAAATTGAAAATAATCCCAAAACAGTATCATGTGTAGCTCGTCACAACAGATATACAACCACAATCGATTCGGACAACTACATAAGGTGTTTGTATAATCGTAAATATCGCACTAAACAAAGGCATGCCAAGCCTAACATCTGTGTAGGGAATGAACCTAGAGGCTCGAGAAATCAAATCAAGATGATGAAGATATAGTCGCTCGAGAACCTGAAGTTGCCGCGCTAGAAGTACATCTCGCGGGAGAACTATGCGAAAAGTTTATAGTTTATTATAAATAGTCGTTAGTTGATGTGATTAAGAGAACTTTTATCATTTCCAGATTTCACATGTAATTGTAATCATTCAAATCAGAGAGCAATATACATCAAAGTTTATTTATTATTGTTCATCTATTTCTAATTCAATCTTGTTACCGTGATGATTCTATTCCGTGTTCTTTTCACGAGATCGATCTGATTCGTAAAGTGATGATCCTTACAATTAGTATCAGAGCTTGGTATGCTTTAGATCGTTGATTTGAAGTTTGAATAGTGTTTTTGAAGTGTTCTTGAGCTCCAATTTGGACTTGTTTGAAGATCAACTTGATTTCTGTTGCTTTTGATAATTTTTGAAGATGTTGAGAGCTGTTGTGTTGGTAATTGAAGAGTTGATGGTGTTCATGTGATTAAACGAGATAAATTGAATCAATTAGAGACACTTAGGATCAAAATTGAACCTAATCAATAATTGAAAGCTTAATTAATCAATTTTGAACAATTTGGTAAAAGATTGAAGTTGGAATCTTTAAAATTGGGACGAAAATGAATCATGCGAAAACTTGCTGATCGCATGCGAAAAGTTATTATTCACGCGAGAAGTGTGTGTTTCGCAAAAGTTTGTTACAAAAGATTCATTTTGCCCGAGAAGTTTCCTTTTCGCAAAATTCAGTTAGAAAACTAACCGCGCGATAAGTTGGTGCCTGTTCGTACGAGAACTTTGATCTTCACGTGAAAACTTCAAGTTTAAAACTTTCTGAAAAGTTTGATTTTTGAATTTCAAAATGGAAAATCTAAAGCAAATCACTGCTACCCTCAACCTCGACAATGAGATTGAAACTAGCACAAAACCCCCTAGACTTCTTAGCGAATAAGATTATCCCGACTGGGTTTATCGGTTTGAAAATCATGTTATTTACACCGAACCCCGGATGATGCAGTCAATCAAACAAGGACCGTATATTCCTGTGTATAACAATGACAAGGGAGAGTTAGTGCCCAAACTTGAACACTTCTGGGATGAGGAAGATATGAAGAAACTTGAGCTTGGTGACAAAGAGTATGTTGCTATCACTATGACACTTACTACTGAGATTGCTCAAAAGTTCAAGGATCATAGAAAAGCTAAAGATTTATGGGTTGTGATGGAAGAGTAGATAATGGCAATAAGGATCTGAGGGAAAGCCGAAAGAACATGTTGAACCAAGAGTTCAATATGTTTAACCATGTACTTGGTGAACTTTAGAGGCTCAAATATCCAGATTTGTTAAACTGATAACAAAGATGAAGAGTGCTGGAATTATCTTGGAGAATATCTCTGTAAACAAGAAGTTGTTAAACTCTTTACCCTATAGCTGGAACAATAACTACACTACCATCAAGAGAACCAAGGATCAGTTCACCTTGTCCCTCAGCAATCTCATTTCAACCATCAAGTCATATAAAATGGATGACAAGCAGAGAGCTTCTAATTCATCAACACAATGGGAGATGAAGCATCTGCATTATATACAAAAATGGCTAGTAATCCCGATTATTATGTCAGCTATTCCTAGTTGTGTCAACAACAAGAAGCCAATTCTGTTAATCCAAATATCAAAGATCAATCCATGCCTCAGTTTCAAGCCTTTCACCAAACAATTACAATCAAGTGCAATCTCAACCACCTCAGATTTATCCACAAAGTCAATCCACTAAACCCTCACAACAAGCATATGTTGTAAATATCCACCCAAACAAGCAAACCATTCAAATAGCTGAAGAGCATCTGGCTTTATTCATAACTTTCATGAACAACTACGAAGCTTTTACAGCTGGAAGACTCAATACACCCAACGTCTTAGGTGAGGACTTACAACAAGTTAATCCTAACGATGTTGAAGAAAATGATATCAAGTATCAGATGGATATGGTGGCATACCAGGCAAAGAATTTTGCTAGAAGAACAAGGAGGAAAATGTTTGGTTTAAACAACTCGAGCAAGATTAGGTTTGATAAAACAAGTTTAAGATGTTATAACTATGACAAACCTAGTCTCTTTGCAAGAGAATGTACTGAGGGAAGGTCAAATCAAAATGATATTAGAAAGAAGATGGTGATGGTGGAGGTAGAATCAAAGAGAGATAAAGCAAGCAAATCAAACAATAAAGCTCTGGTGTCTCAGACCAATGAAGAATATGATTGGTCAGATAGGATGGAGATTTTGGATATCAAACTGTTTACTGTTTTGTTAGTTGAAATTTAAACTGATGAAGAAAGTGTTGATGAGAATATACTTGCAGAATTGTGTCTGATGATTTGATAAAGGGATTTTTTGCTGAAGAAGTTTGTGAGAATGTTAAAAGGGTGCTTATTGAAAAAGCTGTTGAGATTATTCCAGCTCTATAAAAAATGACTGTATAGAGAAAGGCTAGTGTTATAGAGTATTATCAGGACGAGCATAACTTTCATTCACTCAAAGCTTTGAAATTATATGTTACGGGTCGTGTTCTGTTTATTAATCCAAGTAATTACAGAAAGAGAAATTGGACAAGAAACATGATATGGAGACAAAGTAAGACAAACTTTCAAAGACTTCAAAACTGCCAAATCCAAAGTTATTGAAGATGAGACACGTATAGACCCAAACACTAATAAGAAATAAAGATAGGGGTGTTTATACATCCTAGATATGCTAAGAAGATCCCCATACACTGTCGAAGCTTATGTAGTGGAGTTGTGAGAAGAAGACGGGTCATGTGTTGATCCATTGTGTAGATAAAGATTATCGTATCATCGGCCCTGTGGATTTGCTTAAGTTTGGAATGGACGATTTGATGAGGTTGCAGGCGTGTCCGATTGCAGTTGATGAATCTGTTCACCTTTTGGCAACATAGGCCGGTTGGTTGATGACGAAGGCCCTGAACAACAAGATGTATACTTATATGGGTAGTTACAAGGTTGCAGACGTGGACTTCTAAAGCATTGATTCACCGAGCCTAGGGGGAGATTGTAGGGATTGAACCTAGAGGCTTGGGAAATCAAATCAAGATGATGAAGATCTAGTCGTGTAAGAACCTGAAGTTGCCGTGCGAGAAGTACATTTCGCGCAAGAACTATTCGAAAAGTTTATAATTTAGTATAAATAGTCGTTAGTTGATGTAATTAAGAGAGCTTTTGTCAGTTCCTTATTTTTGCATGTAATTGTAATCATTCAAATCAGAGAGCAATATACATCAAAGTTTATTTGCATTCTTGTTCATCTATTTCTATCTCAATCTTGTTACCGAATCATATTCCACGTTCTTATCGAGATCGATCTGATTTGTAAAGTGATGATCCTTTTAATATGCAATCCAAACCAAATCGAGACGTGCAACAAATAAAAATGCACAGCATCATAACTTAACCCTATTTGATACCACAATGCTAAACAACCTAAAAAAAAGGAAACCGTAAGCCCATCAATGAGATAAGTAAAAGCCATCGCATTTGAAAGTCGAGGGGCAGGCAAATATAATGGTAAAACTGAGATCTCAACAAGCAAAACAAACAATTAAACCACATAAAACTAAGGGCAGCAACCACGAAAGGCTACCGCACACTCCACGTCAACCGTAACGGCAGCAACCACGAAAGGTCACCATGTCATCGGACGACTGACCACAACCTTTATCCCTCAATAATCACCCTAAAAAGATCAACCCCTGTTAAAGTGCGAGACCTCTAGAGAGATCTACGGCTACCTGTTATCCACAAAAAATTGGCGGTTGCATGGCCACTTTGAGACCTCCGGCACCAACACAACCTACTTACCAGTAGGAGTGACCACCAATAATGACGGTGGATCTCTCATTGCTAGAGAGACCCAAAGGAGTGGCAACGCCTAGGACCGATAACTTCAATGTTGATCACTGGAAGAACAAAGAGGACCGACCACCATCATCATTGACAAACGTCGGGGAACCGCCACCTTCTCCACCTCGACCACGGACAAGAAGCGGAGTGGCAGCAGAACCCACAACCTCTAGCACAGTGAAGAGCGTACCAGAGACAACCGAAGGCGGTGAAAACGCAACTGCCACCGTTGCCATAGGCACCTTTTGGTGACCACCAACACACCTACACCGCCACCACTTAACATCTCTTGAACTTTAAAGAAATAGCACGGTACCCAAGGAGAAATGGAAATACCCAAGTTGCCCCCTAAATCACTATTCATCGAACTCCTTTTTACTTATAGTGTTGAAGCTTTTAATATCTACATAAGTTCTTTCCTTACGGTTGATCTTTTGCCTTTCCTCAACGGCCTCTCCGGTTTTACATTCTTATCATAGTTGAGATTAGTGTTTGGAAATTGAGCTTCCGAAGATATGATGCAGTGCCTAGATTGATTTGTTTTTTGCTCTTTTAGTCAGTTAGATCTCACTACATATAGTCAAAATGTTGGTCCGTACGGGATAAGGATGACAACCTTTCATACCTGCATATGTGGAAATTTTTTTTTGTAAACCTCCTTATAGTCGAAATGTGCCTTCCGAATCACATCTTCATTACCATCGTTATTACACTGCAAAGCGTCAACTTTTTTTAGTGAGTGAATTGGTAGACAAGGTGTGTAAAAGAATTGAGTTCGACTTGTATTTATAGTGCAATTTTTTTGTTTTATTTAAATTAAAATGATCACATTTTGAAGGAGTGAAGGGCCGGTGTATTGCGGTGAAAATTTATCCGTGTAGAGACTCAAGAAAACCCTGGGTCCAGGGACGTAGCATTCTCACCCGAGGCCGGGTTTTCCCGGACAATCCCCGGTCTCGATATAGTGTCCCCTTAGTTGGAAATCTAAGGAAAATATACATTTTGCACTTTTGCTTCATATGAGTGATTTTGAAAATTTTATGTTTTATATTGTTTAAAAGACTACGGAAAACAAAATATGTCAAAACTATAAAAAGAAATTGAAGGGTTTTAAAAAGTTATGTTTCAGTACTTAATATTTATTTGTAATTGTTTATATGTTTTATTAATAGTATTTCCATTACAAATAATATATTTTTAGGCTCCTTATTAATCTTCAGGAAACCCTAAAATTATGAAAAATAAAAATACACCATATTCAATACATTTAATTTTAAGTTACCAAAGCATAAAAACAATATAAAGACCTACACATTATATGGGAAAGATAATCATACGTGGTGAGAGAGATGATTATCACTTGTATGAGAGAAAAAGAGAAATATATTGTTAAAAAAATTGGTTATGAATGTTATTGAGGCCGTTCTTTTACTAGATACACGATTTGAATTTGAAGTAAACAAAAAATATTCAGATAAACAGTTCAAATACAAAATATTGTAACTTTTCATATATTAATTAAATAAAATGTATCACATAAAAAACAACCAAAGTTTTACCCATCGCCGTTGGGCCGTTGGCCCTATAATACCGAAGAGTATTGCTTTTTCATGGTACGCCAAAAAGGCATATCATACGTTGAATTAGGGGTGTAAACGATTCGAGCTAAGCCTAAGCTTACTTAGTCTTGAGCTCAGCTTGTTTTAACTTTATAAAGCTTGGGTTTGACCTTGACTCGTTTATAGTTATATTTATAAAGCTCAAGCTCGATCTCGTCAGAAATTATTCAAACTCGAGCTCAGCTCGTTTATCATTAATCTTTTAATTTTTACTTTTTTATAATTACTATAATATATATTTATAATCATACTTATCATATAGATAACATTCAATTGTTTCTATCATATATTTAAAACTTGAGTTACCTAATTGGAACACTTTTGAAAGTTGGTTACTATTTTACAAATTTACCCCTTATAAAGGGAAAATGTCACAGAATAATAATCAAATTTCAAAAGTGTTATAATTTAGTCACTCATGCATATTTTTCTTAAATTGGACCATCAGAAGATCAAATCGAGTCATCATTAAATTTTCTTATGTCAAGTAAGTAACGATGGAGAAGACGTGGTGATCAGAATTTGTAATATATAAAATTATATTTAAAAATAAAAAAACATGTTAATTATGAAAAAAATAAAAAATACCTAAAATTTACGTCAACGTTCCATATCAGTATCAAAAGATAGAAAAAAATATTTTCTAATTGAAACCAAAAGTATAACATGCTCAAACATGTTAAGGCTTTTAATTTATATAAAATATAAAAATTGAGTGACCTAACTAGAACACTTTTAAAACTTGAGTTACCTAATTGGAACACTTTTGAAAGTTGATTACTATTTTACAAATTTACCCCTATTATAAATATATATTTGATAAGTAAAAATTCTGATAAAAATATATATATAAACAAAAGCTCGTTTAGGCTTGCGAGCCAGCTTGAGCTCGATATCTGAATCTTGGGCTCGAGCTCGTTTAGTAAACGGCTAAAATATGATCTCGAGCTCGTTTAAGCTTTAAGCTCGTCTCGATTCAAGCTTTTTTCGAGTCGATCTCGAGTAGCTTGCGAGCCGGCTTGGCTCATTTACACCTCTACCTTGAAGAAAAAAGCATATGATTCCTTGAAGTTCTGTTACGATGTGTTAACTGGTACAATTTAGACTGAAACGTAAAACGAAAGATTTATAAAAGATAAAAAAGTATAAGAGACCAAAGATGAAAATAAAAAATTTTAGGTGTTAAATTGTAAATAATGTATAAGTACTAATGTTAAAAGTAAAAAAAATTACAAATAAAAGAAAGAAAAAGGTTCAAATACAAAGTGTATTTTTGCTACAAAGTCTTAGAAGACACAATGAGTCAAAAAAAGACACAAAAAAGTTATATCTCACACTCTAAATCGAATTTCAAAAAAGTAATTCGAAGCTTTTGTTCCCCTAGTCGTCTTCACTAAGAAAAAAAATAAATGAAAAATAAAAAAAAATAAAAAAATTAACGTTTTTTTATTGTGTCATTTATGAAAGACACAATGACTTCATTGTGTCATTATGAAAGACACAATGACGTCAT
>BJCO01369425.1:0-25432 GCA_018326465.1 Flaveria floridana | reverse complement strand
GGAGTTATGAGGGAGACTTGTGGTGGGGGTTTGAGGTGGTGGTGGTGGTGGCGACGGAGGTGGTGGTGGTGGTGGTGCTGGAAGGTCCGGCGGTGGTGTGTGGTGGCGGTGGTGGTGGAAGGTCCGGCGGTGGTGTGTGGTGGCGGTGGTGTGTGGTGGTGGTGGTGGTATGTGGTGTGTGGTGGAGATGATGATATTTTTATAGCCCTTAGGGGTATTTGGGTATTTTTAAAAAAATCTAACAGAAAATGTTAACATCGTTTGAAATTTGGACTGAAACAGACAACTTTTTTTAAAGTTTGGTACTCAAATTAAGACAAAATAAACGTTGATACTCAAGTGGTGTCAATTTGCAAAACACAGGGATCAAAACCGAGATTAACTCTATTTTTTATAATAAAACAACAAGAATAACATGTTGATTATTTAAGTCACAACTAACTCAAAAAACAAAATTCTAAACTCACTAGTAAACTACTTAACTAAATATAAATTTGAAATATCATGATACAAAGCAACAATATTAAAGCTCATATGACACTAATATCCTTATAATACAAATAATTAACTCCTAATCATGACTCACAGTCTAATATAACAATTGTATATTTTATGTTCTCCAACAATATCAACATAGGGGGTGTTTGGGATTTCATTTGAGAAGTCCTTTTTAACTTATTGATTTGTCAAATAAGTTAATAAGTTAGTATGAAGTGACTTATTAACTTATTTGACTCACAATCATCAGATTACCAAACACTATAAAATGACTTTTTAACTTTTCAAAAGTTAATAAGTTAAAAAGCAAGTAAAAAAAGCACTCCCAAACGCCCATATAGATCAGATCCACATTTCAATTTTCATCACCATTAATGTCAAAACCCAATTCTTGTGCAAATTCACACCTACCCAACAACAATCTTCTTCAATCAATTCAACACAAACCCTAATTCATCACCACCATCGTTCTCAAAACCCATGAATCGATTGAACAATTGAACATCACCTGTCAATTTCTCACCTTCCCATCAGAATTCAAACTCTGAAACCCTCAATTTCCCCCCCTTTTCAGAAATTTCACTCACATGCCCCACAGATCACACAACAAAGATCAAAATCCGATTCAGTTTACGAACATCAATGGGAGCTGAGAAGAAGTGGTTGTTCACCCTCTTCATCGCCGCATTCATCTCGCTGTTAATCTTCATTTCCTCGATCTGCGGCTTCAGTTCTTCATACACCTTCACTTCCCCAAAACCCTTCGCCGCCGTCCGCCGAGGACGCGGCTACCCGCCGGCGTTCGCGTACTACATCTCTGGGACACGTGGCGACGCCGACAGGATCTTTCGGTTGTTGTTGGCGGTGTACCATCCGAGGAACAGGTATCTGTTGCACATTGGGACTGAGGGTTCGGAGGATGAACGGAGGAGGTTGACTGCGATGGTGAAATCGGTGGCGGCGATTAGGGCTTTTGGGAATGTTGATGTGATTGGGAAGCCTGATGCGACGACGTACATGGGTGCGAGTAATATTGCTGCGATTTTGCGTGCTGCTGCGATTTTCTTGAAGGTTGATGGTGGTTGGGATTGGTTTGTTACTCTCAGTGCTATGGATTATCCTTTGCTCACACAAGATGGTATTTGTTTCTGCAAATTCTTGATGGTTATATCTTGTTGTGCAATGGTTAATTGTTAGTGTTTAGGTGTAAATTAGCAGATTTGGATGAGTAGGTTAGATTAAGGTGAATGTAAAGTTTTCTGATTGAGAATCATAATCATAGATTTGAACAGCTAGTTATTTGATTAAGAGTATGATTCTTGAAGATGCAATAATTGATTTGAACGTGTACAGGTAAACAGCCTGTTAATGGTGGGTGGTAGTTCTGTTTATCTGGGAATTAGCAATACATTTGTTAATGCTGATTGGTTCTTGAAGTCTCTGATGATTATTAGGCTAGATTTATGTTCCTCCTGGCGCGTTAGGTGATGACGTGAGGTGAGGCCTAGGTGCTTTTAACGTAAGCAAGGTGGTTTCCTTCCTCTAGGTGTGACTGGCGTCAGCGGTCAGGCTACCTTTTTCTTCTTTCTTCTAAGTAGTCCTTAAATAGCCTGTGAACACAACCCATTAAGCACCCCTGAAGAAAACCTCGTATCCAACAGAAAATCCAACTTCTTTCTTCTAAGCAGGCACTTCAGAGTTAAGTAGCTCCACAAAAGAAAGTTAAGAAACCTAAATTCCATATTTATCGGTAATGTTTGACATTGATCTTGCCCCGACTAGCGTGATTGTCTAGTCTCCTAGTTTAGGGTGCATGGATAGTACCTAAATGCTACTATCAACGAAAAACAGCAATCAAAGTAACATAATAGCTTATTTTCTAGAGGTAAGCTTTTCTCCCAATGATGCTTAAGCTAATCCTTTATGTGTATCGGCAAATATATAATGCTAAATAACACCTTGTGATCCTTTATCGTTATAATATGGTTACTAAGTTAGATTGTTGCCATTTGTGTTGTTGCCATACGTTATTTGATTACGTGCACCGTGTGTGGGTCTAGCAATGATGATTACAACATATATGTCAACAACGGTTACAAATATTAGGCAATAGTATTGCAATATGTATCATACTCATATATAAATTAGCTTTGTAAGTGAGGGATGAGGAGATATTTAGCATGCTTAATTTGATAGCATTTATAGAGTGTTGAATTGAGCATCATTGAGAGAGAAGTTTACCTCTCGAATGTAAGCTATTTTGCTACTTTAAGTTATTGATAACTATTTGCAACTCTATATGTTTGGGTTTAGTAACATCTTAGGTTAAGTTAATCATTAGTTAATGGAAATGGGTTTGAATGCTAAGGAAGTGCAAGAGCCATGAACTTTTTAATCACGGTTGTAGTTGACTTTCGTGATAGGGATTATGAAATCAATTGGAACTAGTAACAAATAAGTGTGATGATTTTGAGCAATAAAACGTGCACAAAAGAGGGTTTCTCTTGAAATTGATCTCATTATGAATAATTTGTTGTGTTTGAACTTTGAACTTAAGCTTCTAGTTTGGAAAGTCATGTGTATTTGAAGCTAATGTATAACAAATAAAAATGTCATATATCAGTTATTAGTTATGAGATCGAGAGAACCCATGAAAATATATATCTATGTTAAACAATAGAATTTCCTTGTATTGGACTTGCCATATGTGTTGTTGCCATACATTTTATGATTGTTGTTGTCATCTATTTTGTGATTACGTGAATCATGCGTGGGTCTAACAATGACGATTGCAACATATATGTCAACAACATAAAGGCCAACATCAGTCACTAAATATTAGGCAATGGTATTGCGATAAATAGTAATTGTATTATAGTCGATTACCCATATATCGATTAGCTTTGTGAGTGAGCCATTAGGAGATATTTAGCATGCTAAATTTGATAGCATTCATAGATTATTGAATTGAGCATCATTGAGAGAGAAGCTTACGTCTTGAATGTAAGCTATGGTGCTACTTTTAAGTTATTGGCAACTATTTGCAACTCTATTTATTTGGGTCTAGTAACATCTTAGGTTAAGTTAATCATTAGTTTATGGAAAACAAGTTTAATTGCTGAGGGGCGCAAGAGCCATTGAATTTTTACACACGGTTGTCGTTGACTTTTCGTGCTAGGGATTATGAAATCATTTGGAACTGGTAACAAGTAAGCGTGATGGTTTTGAGCAATAAAATGTGCACAAAGGAGATGGTTTCTCTTGAAATTGATCTCATTATGAATGATTTGCAGCTCTTGAAACTAATCTACTAGTTTGGAAAGTCATGTATATATGAAGTTGAATTAAAAATAGTAACTTAATGCGTATTAAATAGAAAGTTCAGATTTCATTTATTAGTTATGTGATTGAGAGAACCCGTGTAAATATATGTTTATATTAAACAATAGAATTTCCTTGTATTGGACTTACCCTATTACATGGTAATGTGTACACACCTGATGGGGGTTCGGTTAGTAATAGAGCTGCTAATGAATACAAAAAGGGAATTGGTAGAAGATGATGTAGTTCTGTAAAGAGTATCGATAGAAATAGTAAGAACAGAGATGAAAAAGGATGATGCACTTGATTGAATACGTGAGAATTACAAAAGGAAGATTGATAGTGACCTCTAACCAACCAGGGACATTCCCTCACTCATTGCATGATGCAAGAGCCAATCAACACTCACAAAATACCTATCTGACTCACACCATTATTCTCATCCTCTAAATACTAACGTGTGCCCCTCTCTTAGCCACTACGCTTTTTACCCCTTCTAGAATAAACAATTAACTCTTTTGGTCCTTCACGATTCTTATCAACACCACATCCCACACACATACATATAGCTACATGCATACACACACGTGTGCATACACATCCATGCGTATATATATATGAACAATTAAGAACAAATTTGAATACCTGCAACTTTAAAGAATAACACATATATATAAACTTACTTTGCATTCATAAGGAAATTTCACATCAATTTACATTAAATCTTATATGTGATTCTTGTTTGTATATTCTAATCAGACTTGTCTCACGCATTCTCCTCCATTAGTAGAGATTCCAATTTCATTGACCATACCAGTGATCTTGGATGGAAAGAGTAAGCATACCTCTATTAGACTCCATTATGTTCTGTTTCTTTTCTAAATTCAACCACTTGAATTAATCGCAAGTTATCCTTTTTAGGGGTCAAAGAATTCTGCCAATTGTAGTTGATCCAGGGCTCTACTTAGCAAGGCGAACCCAAATCTTCCGGGCCACAGAAAAACGGCCACTGCCTAACGCTTTTAAAGTTTTCACAGGCAAAGTTCTCTTTACTTTTCATCTACTTATGAATAATGTTTATCTGGGTTATGTTTTCTCTCTTACAGATCAAACCTGTAAGATAAAGAACTTTGCTCAAAATGGAACGGTCAAATGGGTTGTCCCACTTGAAAGTGGCTGAAAGTGTAATTTTAGTACATAAAACATGTTAAATCATTTTATACAAGAAAACGTAATATTGTTGACATAATATAATTTTTGTAATCATATCTAACACATTTGACAGAAAGTGTTCCAGGTTACCCCAACTAGCCCATAGTACCACAGTTACCCATTTGACCTGGACCGTACTTAACTAGTTAATTGAGCCATGCTTTTTGGGTTTCTCACGTGGATAATACTTGATACTCGCCTTTTTTGGGTCAAGCCCAGCTAGCTCGTAGCAACAAAAATTACATGGTTGACCTTATCCAGTTTGGACGGGTCTAATGTTTTCTCTTCAACTGTTAAAGCGGGCAAAGTGGAAAAATGGTCTAAGATGAAATAGGTCCAATGGATAAAACGGGTCAAAAGTTCCCAATATGTTATCTTAAGGCATAAGCCTACTAAATCATTTTATTTTACTCATATTTCATAAAAAATGTCCTGGTCAACCCATGCAGCCTGTAGTACCAATAAAGGAAAAACAACTGGTTTTACCATAACCCAGTTTCACGTTGACTCACTGATATTTTTTGGCTTTTGTTGTGTGCAATACTGGAAATGTAATACCTTACAAATCTTCCTTGATTTTTTCAGGATCTCCATGGGTGATTTTGAGTCGATCATTCCTTGAGTACTGTGTTTTCGCATGGGATAATCTCCCTCGGACTCTCTTAATGTATGTTAACAATGTGGTTTTGGCTCAAGAAGTCTACTTCCACACCGTCATTTGCAACTCACCTGAGTTCAAAAACACAACCGTTAACGCAGACTTAAGGTTCATGGTTTGGGACAACCCCCCTAAAATGGAGCCACTTTTCCTCAAGAAGTCAAACTATGACCAAATGGTTCAAAGTGGTGCTGCTTTTGCAAGACAGTTTGCCAAAAATGACCCAGTGCTAGACATGATTGATAGCAATATCTTGAAACGGAGCAGTAACCGCCCCACCCTGGGTGCATGGTGCACCGCCAGGAGGAGTTGGTTCGTTGACCCGTGTTCAGAATGGGATGATGTCAATGTTTTGAGACCAGGAAATCAAGTGAAGAAGATCGAAGAATCTTTAAAGAATATGGTAGATGATTCAAGATTAGAGTTAGATCAATGCAAATGAAAAAAAGATTGGAGCTTGATTATGGGTTGAAGATGAAGATGCGTTGTTTGGTGTTTACAAAGATTCTTTTCATTTGGTGGGGGGCTCTTTTCATTTTCATTTTGGTTTATTATAAGTTTTGTTTGTAAAGGGATGAAGGTAAAATTAAAGTAAAAGAACAAGAGGAATCCTCTTACTGTGTAAAACATGTTTGTAATGTTGTAATGCTCTTATGGTCTCTCCTTTGTTTTATGGTCTCTTTTGTAATATCAAAAGCATGATCGAGTCATTTTAGCGTTTTTTTAAGGGTTATTAGATTTTAATAATTTTAATTTTTATATATTGGTCGGGATTAATTCCAACTCAAGAAATATTTACAGTCTCTTCTAACTTTTAACTTATTTTCATCCAATGATCCATTACTAACCGGGAGTTAACCCTCGGTAGTTTTTTCGATGAAATGGGGTCAAAATTGAGTCATTTTCAACTCTAGCACCACCTAGTCTTAATTAGGTTCATTTTTCATTGTCTAGTCTCCATTATCATCTGAAATCTACCTTTAACGAGTTCAGTAGTTCAAATCACAAGGTGAAGATTGACGGGTTTTTGGGTGCGGAAGTTTTTAATTGACGGAACTGATTATAGATTTTCACTTTTTGTTTACTATTTTGACCACAAAAACAGTCCACATCATCAAAAAGCAAACGGGGTTAACTATCGAGTAATAAGGGATCGTTGGAGGAAAATAAACTTAAAGTTGTGAGTATCTATAAACATTTACTGAGTTAGGATTAATCCGGGCTAATAAATAAAACATGGGATCATTAAAATCCAATAACCCTTTTTTTTAAGTGATAAATGTTTGAAGTCTAAACCTTTTATGAATATAAGAACAAATCTACCTAAATACAAAAGAAAACACTAAATGCAAACAACTAACTTAGCTACAAAATAGAGAAAAATCACAAGAATAAATCCACTTTTTGTATCATTAAGAATGTTCTTGAAATGTATAAAACTTGTCTAGTTTTTTTATCTTTTCTATAAGATTTTTAGAATGTACATTTTTCTAGAATTTAAAATTTTCATGTAGTATGGCTTTTCACGCATGTGCTTTACTTTCACGTATCAAACTTTGTTTTATAAGAAAGTGGTATGAATGATATGTAAACATAAAGCGAACAAGTGAAATTTGATAATGTATTTCAAAACTATAGAGGTAAATCTAACATTGGGTTGCAATGTATATGCTCAATATATGATTATTTTACTAAACTCATATGTGAATAAATCTCTTCATCATCACGGTTAAGCTCTCTCTTGTATGAAACTATAAATGGTACAAAAATACATAGTAGCAAAATTGTATAACATGCTTTCAAGGCGCCAAAGCAAATTCAATAACATTTTTAGTATTCATTATCGATCTTTCAAACAAAAAGAACTCACATGAATGAAACCCTTTCTCAACTAACCACCAAAAGTGTTTTCAATTTCTCAAGCCTATGAGTCAATGTCATTACAATATCTTCCTTCCCCTCATCAACAAGAGCTTGTTTTAGCTTATTGAACATATGGGTAGGAGGCCTAATACCCATATTCAACATTTCTTCAAAATATTTACAAGCATCTTGCAACTTCTTTGCGTGACACAACGCGTTAATCAAAGTAGCAAACATATGCATTCCGGGTAGAATTCCTTCACCCTTCATCTCTTCCCAAACACTCATCGCGATATCCATCTTACCCTCGTTACAAAACATCCTAACCATGATCTCATAAGTACTCACACTCGGATCACACTCAAAATCACTTTTCATTCGTCTGAAAACACTATGAGCCTCTTCTGTTCTCCGCCCTCTAACCAAGTGATGAAGAATTATGTCAAAAGTTCGTGAATTTGGCCCGACCCCACATCTTTTCATCTCTTCAACTACCCTAAAAGCATCATCGATCCGCATAGACCAACAATAAGCCCCCACAACCGCATTATAAGTTGGAGCCTCAATAACATGCCCACAAGACTTAGATAACTCAAAGAACTCTAAAGCTTCACTTAACCTATTCTCTGACCCTAACCCATTAATCAAAGTACAATATATATGTGGCGTTGGTTCTATATCATTCACTTTCATCTCATCAAACTTCTTGATCGCGTGATCATACTTTTTAGCTTTACAATACGCGTTTATGATGATCCCATAAGCAATAACATCCGGTTCAAATCCTTTTGCTTTCATTTCTCTATAAACCTCATCTAACTTCAATAGATTCATCTCTTGACCCCAACCTTCTATAAGTATTGTATACGATTTTATATCGGGTACGAACTTTCTCTTAGTCATTTTATCAAACACATGGTGTGCACTCTCAACTTGTCTCGACTTACAAAGAGTATCAAGAAACCTATTAAGATCACAAAGCTCAATCTTGAACCCGAACTTCTCGATCCTCTCGAACGCCTCAATCGCTTCTTTCACCTTCTTCGCCCTCGCGTATCGCCTCGAGACCAACGCAAATGTGGTCTTATCCAACACCCCTTTAACCTTCATCTCATTAACCAATGTCCATATCATCTTGAACTGCTTGATCTTACCCAAAGCTTCGATTAACGCATTGTAAGTATCAGAAGTATGCTTGAATCCCTTTTGTTTCTCCGCCCATCGGAAGAAAGAAAGCGCGAAAACTCCGGCATTGGTTAGTTTCTTCAAAACCTCGGTAACTAGAGCTGGTGAGAGGTCAATTTGAGTGGAGGTTAATAAAGATTCTAGCTTTGATCGATCATGGTGAATTGAGATGATTTTACAGAGGTTTTCGGCTTCTGTGATGATTTGGGGGTTGATTGCTTCTGGGTTTTTGATGGGTTTGTTGCAGAAGCTTCTGGGATGAAGATTGTGGGTGGGGGGTTTAATGTCGATTGAAGCTTGTGGATTGATTGTTTCGCTGAAGCTAATTAGGGTAGAAATTGATGGGGATGATGATGACGATGACGATGACGATGACGGGTGGAGAATCTTGAGTGTTCTTGTTGAAAGCTTGATGATCTGGGAGAACGACATTTTTTGGGGAAGAACAATGATATCAAATTTTCAACTTGAGCACAATATATTGGGGTCTATAATGTTGTCTAAAAACTTTTTTTCTTACAAGAACTCTATGTGTTTCTGTTAATATGAGTTTTTAAAAGAAAGAAAATATAAAGTCTGAAGCAGTAAATATGAGTTTTTAAAATAAAGAAATATATCTTTATATGAAAATCCAATCCAGTCTTCAATATGATTTATCGATTCAATCATTCAAGTGTCCAACATCAAAACCGATAGGTTCAAATAGAGATGGTTCAAAGATTTCAAATATACCGTTTACTGAACGCTTACTCTTAGAAACAATCGATTTGACTTGAATTCATTAAATTTTAGGCTTATAGAAGCTAGTTATATGAGAATCCTCTATTCTATTTAAAGTTTTTTTTATTGACTTGTAAGTTGTAACCTAACGACATTAATGATTGTCTCCGTAAATATGATGTAGGTTTAAATCATTATCTATGTTGTGTAGTTATATTAGATAATAGTAATAATAAGCTTTTTTAGACTCACAATCTAATCTAATTACACTGTAACATTCACTTGAACTCGTTTTAGCTTTAAAGCTCTTAGACCTTCCGCAATACTCGTTCATAACCCCGCCTTTGCCGCCCTTTGGAAGGGCTACGTCTACGTGTGTAGCCTCATCCATCCTTCACCCGCCCTTCACCAAGGGCGCTCCATAAACGAATTTTATGGGGACCCACATGACTAAAATGTGTGTTGCTTTATTTTTTTATGGCTTTTTAATATTATTTATGAAAATGATGATGTTAAAGATAAAAGGTGATTGTAAAAAAGATAAATAAAAGTTAATGAAAAACTGATTTGATATGTGGGAGTAACTCACACGTGCAAACATGTAACAATCCCAAATTCCCAAACACCCAAGCGGTGGTATATAAGTGCCTAACAAAAATATCTTATTTGCTTCGACTTAAAACCCTAAATCACAAAACCCTTGGGAAAGAAGAAGCAGGCGTCCGACATTTGAAAACCCTAAAGAGTCATAAATACCTCAGAACTTCAATTGAAGCTCAACGTTTCACTGTCTACCTCCTACATCAAGGTATGAACCCATGTTAAACAACTAAATAAACAATTACCGTCTGTTTTTAGTTTACGAAGAATCGATGCACAACAATATAAAACCGCTTGGTTTAATTAATAGATTCATGATATGCGATTTTGTAGTTTGATCTGAAATAGGGGTTTGGGTGATTGCTTTTATAGTTATTGTTGTGTTTCTATTGGAATTTGTGTTGGATGGGAGCTGTGGGAGTGAATATTTCTGGATTGTTTAGGTGTGTGAATTCAGATTTAGAGTTTTCAGCTTTCACCGGTTGTCACCTTCATATCAAAGTTGGATGTTCATATGAAGATTTTTTTGGTAAAATGTGGGTAATTCGAAAAAGAAATGACATGTTTTTGTATTTCTGTTTTCTCATATATATTTTTTGGGCTCAAATGTACCACCAATCAGTGTTGTTTTTACCATTTTGCATCATTAATCAGTTCATCACATTAGGAAGTTGACTTTTGAGATCACTGTCTTTGATATATTGAACTAACCACCATTGATTTGTTATACGATGTCTCTGGATTGCAATACAGTAGTTGTATTTATGTTTTTAAGTTTTGTTTTTTTGGCTTTGGTGTACAATTCTGTCTATATTTACAAGTTTTTATAGTATTTTTTTAACATGTTATTATGTGAAAACGCATGTGTTTGACAGATACCTTTTCTCTCTAAACAAATCTTCATCTGTTGCTTTTCTGATGGCCACAAGTAAGCTTTACATATACCTCAATTGGGATTCTTTTCTATATGTTTATGTCTGTTTTCTCTTATATCAATCATATTACTTATTAGTCAAGCGGTGAGATTGCTTATAAAATATTCTTATCTGCTTATTGTGTTTTTGTTTCGCTTTGGCCATATGGTCATTGTGCAAGTATCATGCGCGGACACATTAGTGCAAACTAAACCCTTCGTTAAAATTGGGGATTGGATGACTCATGTGGACATTCTAATTTTCTTTTCTTTTTTTTTCGGGAAGTATGCAAGTAATTTACAATCATACATAGTTAAATGGTGAGAGCTTAAGCTTTTCTTTCTTTTTGGAAGTAACAAATTCAATATGGTGAGTTAAATGTGTTGAGGATATACTCAGCAATTTCTATAGAAACACATCATCTTATTACTTTGAGATAAATTTAATATGCTTCCATCATCGATTTTCTCATCTTATCAGTTTAAGCAGTTTCACTAGTAGAGGAAGCTCTGTTATTATATGTTATTACAGCTTAATTTCAGACTCGGATACTATAATTGGTTTCCTGATATTCACAGGACTTCAGTTTGAGAATTCATGTGAAATTGGGGTGTTCTCAAAGCTGACTAATGCTTACTGTTTGGTAGCAATTGGTGGTTCTGAAAATTTCTACAGGTTCCTTCTTGTGATTTTTAATATATAATTATGTGGTTGGTGAACATGTTACAAGCTGTTGAAATTTCTGTTTTGCAGTACATTTGAGGCTGAGCTGGCAGATGTTATTCCTGTGGTTAAGACCTCCATTGGAGGCACACGAATTATTGGACGACTTTGCATTGGTAAAGATTCTGGAAGTTTTTAGAATCTACATTATTCGGTTTTGAACACTTAGTGTATTATTATCTTGTGTAGGTAACAAAAATGGGCTACTTTTGCCTCATACCACTACTGACCAAGGTAAGGCCCCATTTAATCGTTTAATGTTTTCCAACTAGTCTGTGATTTCTAGCTTTTAGGTATGTTTTTAAGAAATGTTTTACTTAAACATGTTTTTTATCATGTAACCTTTAATGCTAGGGTTACTATTTGATAAAACCAATCAACTTTTAATGATTTTTGAACCTTTTTTTTTGCATTGGTTATGCATCTTTCTATTTATTGACTAGTTGAAATGTGTTTTCTCTTGTTGAATTGGTTAAATGCTTATGTGGACAACATGTGCGAAAATGAAATATAATAGTAAATTTGAAGAAGTCAAACCACTAAAATGTTGAAAGATGGTTGGTTTCAACATTAATTCGTACATGAGCTCTTTCAAATCAAAGTAAACATGTAATATGTTCAACACATGAAAATGATACTTTAAACTAGTAAAAAAAGGCTTACATATATATAATTAATTATTAATGCAAAAAAAGGGTCTGGACCGCTGAAAACATCGAAAGTTTATTGGTTTTATTCAGCGGTAATACTTAAATGCTACTTAAAAGTCAATATTAATAGGAATTGAAAATTAGAAGAAAGATAGACATTTTTCATACTGTTAATTCTACTTGTTAACAACAAAGAAACTACATATACAATCCATTCAACTGAAATAGATTACTTACAATTTGTGCGTAATTGCAGAGCTTCAGCACTTGAGGAACAGTCTGCCTGATGCTGTTGTGGTTCAGCGAATTGACGAGAGACTATCTGCCCTTGGAAATTGCATAGCATGCAATGACCATGTTGCCCTTACCCATACTGATCTTGACAGGGTAAGCATCATTTCATCAATCTTAATGCAGAACTTCAATTTCTGTTTTTTTCGTTTTCAATTTAGTTAGTAATATTCTCATCTGCGCATGTTGCTTAACGTGCTTTTTATTTTTGATTAGGAAACTGAGGAAATGATAGCAGATGTTCTTGGTGTAGAAGTTTTCAGACAGACAATTGCTGGTAATATTCTTGTGGGCAGCTACTGTGCATTTTCAAACAGAGGTGGCCTGGTAAGAATATTAAAATGATCTGATTATTTAGTTTTTATATGGGTTGACATGATTCTTTTAAACGTGTATTTATTTTAGTGAATAATGTGTGTTAAATAGGCGTATAAATTTTACAATACTTGGTAAAATATTATCAGCTAATTTGGTGATTATGAACCGGTTAAAGTGATGACATGGCATTTTTTACGACTATTATTATAAGGTCACATGTCACCTAGTAAAGTTTTTTTACTAGCTAGTTAATTCTGGGTTTCATTTGTAAATATTGTTTTAAAAAATGCTTTGATAGTT
The DNA here is from genome assembly GCA_018326465.1 of Flaveria floridana. Classification (NCBI taxonomy): domain Eukaryota; kingdom Viridiplantae; phylum Streptophyta; class Magnoliopsida; order Asterales; family Asteraceae; genus Flaveria; species Flaveria floridana. The sequence goes on along the minus strand of BJCO01369425.1, from coordinate 12,179 downwards.
ATGATTCTTGGGTATGCCATTATTTAAGATTGTATTGTGATTTGTAATTAATTGTTCATCAATATTTACCATATTTTAACTTTCTAGAGATTTCTTTAACCTAATAAAAGCCCTTATATAAGAACACTCTCTTTGTATGTTCATGTAAACCAAGTTTCATACCCTGAACCTAGATATTTTAAAAACTATATGAAAACCCATGTTCAACAACCCAAATTGGTAAAGTCGAAAGCACAGGGGCAAAAGAAGTCGCTTTAATTACCAATTCGGAAACAGACCAAATGTCAAGTACATATTCATTTAATGACTTTTGATATATAGCAATATAATCAATAGTTAAAAATGTCATGTCTTCAATTTAATTGATTCTACTAGACATTATTAATTACCTAGGTAGAGAATCATGATTACCAATCAGGGACAATAAATAGTATAATTACCAAAAGATACCATGAAATATACCTTAAATCTGATTAGAAAAGTTAATGTTATCAGCTTACAACAATGATCTGATTTCTTGATTTTGCTTATACGGCCTGTTATACATAAACATTAAACGATGACACAAGTCGACCGTTTGCAGGTGCACCCTCATACCTCCATTGAAGACTTGGATGAGCTGTCAACCCTGCTTCAGGTTCCTCTGGTGGCAGGAACGGTGAACCGTGGTAGTGAAGTCATAGCAGCGGGCCTAACAGTTAATGACTGGACCGCATTTTGTGGGTCGGATACTACTGCAACAGAATTGTCTGTGATCGAGAGTGTTTTCAAGCTGAGAGAAGCCCAGCCCAGTGCCATTGTTGATGAGATGAGGAAGTCATTGATTGACACTTATGTCTGATAAGTTGTAAGTTGATTGGCTTTTTACAAGTCAGTAATAACCATTTATGGTTAGATTTTTGTTTGTTTTGTTCTGTTTTTGCTACTGTTTTATGTGATAATATGTTCAACTTGTTGGAAGGTTTGAGAATTGTTAAAAAGGATGCTTATAAGTTGTTTTATTTAAAAGATGTTTATAAATGGTCACTGATCATTTTGACACTTGGTGTCTCTTTGCTTTTTTTTAGCAGTTCATATTGAACATGAATAATAGAAGATGATAACTCATTATTTACAGGACAAACTCTCCAGATGCTTAAATACTGCAATCAGGACAAACATGATCTAAGCTTAGGCTACATAGAATGCACCTGATTTTCTCCGAACTCTGCATATGTCACAATATTTTTCTCTTCAAGCTCCCGAATTGATGGGAATACACCTTGAACTCCCCAAGTGGTAATTTCCTTCATGAAAATGCGAGTGTACACAATGCGTGGTGAGCTTGTGGCCAATTGGCAGGGCCGGCCTAAGAGAGAGGCGACCTTCCATGGCTTATTCTTCTGAGAGTCTCGACTTTTTTTTAAAAAAATTATATATTGTGTGTATATATATATTTCAAAAAATATTCTATTAGAGTTGATTCATTACAAACATTTAATTAGTCTGTTTGTCAAAATATGATGTAATTAGTTTATCATATACAAACAAATTAAAACCTATTATAGTTTTTCTTTTTCTTTTTTCTTTTTTCTTTTTTTTTCTTCTTTCTTTCTTTTTTTCTTTTTGGGATTTATATTTCTAGCTTGCCAAATACCTTTAAATCTTCAACACTAGCCCTGCCAATTGAAAGTGGGTCGTGTTCTTGATCTAGGCCGATGGGGCAAAATCCTTCCCGAATTCCATTAATAACGTAAAAATTATAAGGACCAACAACGCTCAGCAAAAGATGGAATAAAAAGTATATCGTGCCTTGTGTAAATTGTTTAGCATTTGATTTTGAATGTTTGCATGAGGCGTTACTAATACTAGTTTTTATGATTCTATTTGTTTCCAAATATTACTATCCCTATGGCCTCCCTAATATTCCTAGAGGAAAATGGATCAAATTTCAATCCTAGGTTCTCTCGTCTGGCTATCCCCTGTGTGACTGTGTCTAAGTCAAGTATTCGATTCCCTCTAGGCTATCATGTATGTAAAAAGTCCTCCCGTGGTCCGCCGGCTATGCATTGCATTCATTGGTAAAGAAAAATTTCCTTTCTCCGGAAAAGGGCATATTATGCCACACAAACACTTCAAAGCCAAAGCAAAATGCCAAGACAATTCGTGCTAGCTACTCTCTTCTTTAACTAGTTACATGAATAGCATGTTCGGCTAGTTTACTAAGTCGAAAAAACTCTCCAAATTAATGACGTTCTTCAGTGATAATACAACTAACATGATTCATTGTAAATTCATGAGACAGCTAGTATACAAGAATATTCACCACTAATATCTCAAGCACAATTGTGCGAGATGCGTGTATCACAATGCTAGCTGTAAGAGATCATTTTTACCTTAGCGAGGAGAAGGTTGCAATCGAAGGGAGCTTCGTTTAAGGACATGAACGAGCATTCATGTCTCGCCCCTCGGTATAGTGATCGGTTCCATGTTTCCCCCAAATTTCATTAATTTCAAGCTCAAGTGTCTGTTCATCCATCTTCATTCCGAAGGCTCATTGAGTGACTGTAATTGCTATTGTTTACAATTAGTTATTAACCAACTTTTTTTAGGGTTTTAGTCAAATTAAGAGATAATAGAGAATAAGAAAGAGGACCTTGGCTTCACTATAAATTGGACCCGGACATTCTTTCTTCTCCTAGCGGCAAGTTAGTATAGTTATCCTGTTTGTAGATTTTCCTCGCGCTGATTCAAGAGCCCTCGTGTTCCTAAAAAGAAAAAGTTTGGTTACGGGAACCAACAGTGACGAACTAATATCTAGTACATATGTGATGTGGGGATGTAAGATATTCATAGTTTCAAGTCATTGATGGATGCGAATAGGTTGTTTTAAACTTAATATATATGACCTAGTCGTCACGAATTCGTGGTTCATGCCTATGAAATCTAACCCAACAAAATTTGATGTAGTTGAATAAACTTGACCGTCCATAGGTATTTTTTTTAACCACACACTATTTAACATATGTAGTATTTAAACAATATATCTCCTTATGTTTCTTAAAGAATTTTTTAGATTTAGAATGGATGATAAAGCTTCACAAAAACATTTCTAGTTTGTTGTTACAACAAATATAATCATTTTTCATATATGCAACCATCGCAATCACTAGTTAGAAGTGGTTATTGTTGCAAATGCAAGGGCATTGGTTGTGATTCTCCAAAGGGTTTTTCAAAAACTTGATGGTTGTCTTTCATGTTTCTATTATACACTATATTTGGGTGGTTGGTTTTTTATTTTAAATATTTATTTGAGCCTTACGAGCTCCTCTAGAGAAAATTATTATATTTTAATATATTTATATGAGTGAGAGAGAACCTATATCTCATATAATTATGAAATACACAAATAAATTTTGTGTATTCAATTCAATTTTTGTTCAAAATTTTGTGTATTTAATTCAATTTTTGTTCACCGTAAAAAAAAAATGTCTGTTGTATCATGACTAAGATTTTAAGAAAATAAAGTAGATGCATGAAAGTAGTAGTCTGATATAAATTTTACGTATAAAATAAAGAATGTAAAAAAATTGTAGTGCTACTAAAGTGAAACTATTTTATAAATTCTTTATAACCTTAAAAATAAGAAGTTTATATCTTATAAACTACAAATATATAAGAAGACATCATAAACAAATCACATGTATCATCTGAATTAAAGAACACTAGCTTTGAAATAATGGTCGGGGGTCTCTTCGGTAGCGGTCTCTCTATCTTTCTAGATAGAGGAAAGACATGCCACCATATACCCCTCCCAGACCCTGCTCTCCAGCGGGATACACTGGGTATGTTTGTTTGTTTGTTTAGCTTTGAAATAATAATAATAATTATTATTTTTGAATGACAAATAAACAACCCTGCTTTGTACGATATCTGTTATCTTAATCGAACCCATCTATCTGTTTTAAGCTAAAAGTTATTAATTGGAATAATTATTTAATTATAAAAAAAACCATAAATGCCTCATTTCATCCTTTTAAAGTACTTTGAGTGGTTTCATAGTGCAAAAAGCAGAGGAAGTAACTCTTCCTTAAATTATAAAAATAATCTCATAAATTCTTTTCTTTTTCCACTTTCAAGAAACAAACTTTAAACCTGTTTTTCCATCAATCTTGAAAGTTGAAACTAGTCAAAATAAATAAATAGAAAAACATTTTTGTGAATTACCACTTTTACCCCCTCTACAGTCAGAAACTCAGTGTTACAGACCTGCAGTGCATTTAGCTTTCTTGTATCCTTCTTTTTGCCATTCTGGAAGTCCAAACAAGACTCAAGAAATGGCTAAAGATGAAGACTTTAAGCTTCTCAAGATCCAGGTTCAAGTGTTCAACACCCCCACCACCAACACACACACACAATTTTATTTCTTTATAATATTATATTATTTACTTTTATCTTGTTATACATAGACATGTACTCTGAGGGTGAATCTGCACTGTGATGGTTGCAAGCACAAAGTCAAAAAGATCCTTCAAAGAATTGAAGGTGATTTTCTACTTATCTTTTTCTTAAATTTGTGTTTTGAGTGATCATTTAGCAAATTTTTGATATGGGATATGTAAAGCTTATAAATTTATGCAAAATGTTGTCTTTCTTGTGAAAATGATGCATTGTTAAACTTTTTTTCGGAGCTCAATTTGCAAATCAAGAACTGTACAATTTTCGGTCATTATGTACAAATCATGGTAACATATTTGCTTTGTATTTGAGAACTTCACTTCTGGGAAAATTACTTTTTGCTAATAATTTCATGTAGAAAGTGAAATGGGATTATAATAAAGTTGAATATCTATGCAAAAAATGTGGGAAAATTACATTTTAATGAATTTTGGCAGTTCAAAAACAAAACAAAAAAAAAATCTATGCAAAAATGTGGTGTTCTTGTGAATTGTGATGTGATGCTTGGTCAAGCTTTGAAATGCACATGTCTCGATGCATGATGTACAAGTCACATTTGTGGAACTGACTTGAAGGAAATGAACTTTTGATGTGCAACAAATCAGATGTAAATTTTCATAGCTTTGGTGATGTACTAGTTTTGATGTAAAGAGTACAAGCTACTATAGAACTAATTATAAATTATATAGGTGTATATCAAGTGAGCATAGATGCAGAGCAACAGAAGGTGACTGTTTCAGGAAGTGTAGACTCTGCAACTTTGATAAAGAAACTAGTGAAAGCTGGTAAACATGCTGAAACTTGGTCAAACAAGTCAAACAACAACCAAACTCAAAGTCAAAATCAGAAGGGTTTTGGTATGAAAGATGACAAGAAAAACAAAGGCCTTGAATCTTTGAAAAACCAGCAAAAGATTCAAACTTTGCCTTCTGGTGGAAATGATGGTTCTTTTGAAGATGATGAGGATTTGAGGTTTCTCAGAGGGAAATCAAATCCAACAAATTCAAAAAATAAAAGTCAACCCAACAATGGAAATGGGAAGAAAGGTCAGAATGTGGGAGGGCAAAAGGGTAATTTTGGGGATTTGAATGATGGCAAAAGTGTAAATGACTTAACCTCCAAAATGCATAATCTTGGTGGTGGTGGTAATCTTGGAGGGTTTGACATGACTACTGGTGGTCAACAGATGATGATGAACATGAATGGGTTAAGGTACAACCATCAGCAGCAGCAAGGGTACAACCAGCAGCAGCAGCAGCAGCAAGGGTACAACCACCAACAGCATCAAGGGTACAACCACCAACAGCAGCAAGGGTACAACCACCAGTCAGCTGCAGCTGCTGCATCATTGATGATGAACCTGCAGAACAGGCAAGCAATGTATCAGAGGCCTCCTATGATGCCACCAACCACTGGCTACTACTACAATTACAATCCTGCCCCTTACCCTTATCCGTACAATGAGCCCCCTCATGGCTACCACTACACTGGTAGCAATGGTGGTGGAGGTGACTACATGATGAGTGATGAAGACACAAGCAGTTGTTCAATCATGTAAGGGGAAAGGGTGGAAAAAGTTTAGATCTTTTGTGTTGTAAAAGAAGTTTTGTTTTGATGTAGTTGAGGATGTTGAATGTTCTTGATGGATCTTTTGTTAACCATGTTGAAATGACTAGGTTAATATTGGTTGATCCTTAGTTTTTTTTTTAATGACAAGAAAAGTTAGATTTTTATCTACAATGCATTAGTTAATATGAGAGTCATATGTAATGAATATTAAGTGATGTTAGTTGTGATATTGACCAATCAAAATGTGAATGTAAAGTTTAACTTGTTTTTGTTTGGGCATAAAATTACAATCACATAACACATAACATATGGGTTTTATTTAGAATATGATTTAAAGAAGTCATCAAGTAAGGAGAGGGAAATGGTCTAGAATAGATGTTGAAATTTATGGTAAATTTTTTATTTATTATAAAACTGTATTAAAGAGAAATAATTATAATCAAAGAACAATGGTTGTTTAGAGTATCCTATATAAAAATCATTTGGATCATGATACTTGATCTATAAGTCAGGTTAAGATATTGTTAGATACCATGTCACGTTTATGATACATCCTATAGCGACTAACAATGATGTATACTTTTTATACGCAGTCCACTCATTAAGGGATTCTCCTATCATTGAACATATGTTAGGCTCGTATAAAAATAATATCTCCAAGTTATTTTATTTAAATGTGCTCTTTGATCAATAGATATGCTCTTTTAAGTTTTGGTCACACTTAAGCATTAGGTTCTGCGTGATTGATAGGGATTAGGTATGTTCCCTTCGCGTGTAACCTTTTTTGAGGGCCTTAATTATCCTTTCTATATACGATGTTTTTTATTTAATCATAAACGTGTTGTACACGTTAAAATATTCTTTTATCTTAAAAAAAACTAGTTATCAAAATCTTTTATTAATTCTGATTCTTTTATTTTATCCAACCAATTATTCAAAAGATGCTCATGGTTTTTACTTTTTAGGAGATATAATCACTTAGAGCATAAACATAAGAAACTCTAAACACATTAAACATGCTTAGTTAGTGACACATAATAAAAACAATCATTCTTCAAAATCCCTCAAAACCTCCCTATAAAGAGTAACAAAAACTTAAAAAAATATTATCACATCATCAACTTTCGTATTTATTTTCAATTACCACCTCACCCTAGTTGGCAGGTCCTAATAAGCCTAAAACTTGTTGTTTTTTACATTCATGCGTATGAACATGGTTGTAAAAAGCCACATTCTTGATCTTAAAAAATAAATAATGTACGTTTTTCAATACTTAAGAATGAGATGTCAATTATAAATAATGATTAATGAAAAAAAGTTAGGAGGGGTTGAAATGTTCTCAATTCAAAGTACAAGGGCTCAAACTGTAACTTGCCCTAATCCTAAACCTTCTAAAACCTTTAGACATACCTTCGTCCCCTGTTATCCTCTCCGTCGTCGGAATCTTCTCACGGCGGTCACCGGCGACAATGTCACTTATAACCACCACCACAATCTCCACCGACGCCGGCCGGAATATTCCCTTCCGATTCCACGCAGTCAACGGTGCAAAACACACACAATTTCGAGTCTCATGCTCGAATTCTCATTTATCGTATAAAGTAAGTTTAATCTTTCATAGATACACACTCAATATTATATATTCATATATAGATTATGTTGTGTGATTGATGAAGAGTTGATTTTGGTGCAGTGGAAGAGACCGTACACTAGCGTTTTGATTGTGCCGACGGGAGTCGGTGCTTCTATCGGAGGTTACGCCGGTGACGCTTTGCCTGTTGCTCGAACCCTAGCTTCCGTCGCCGATTGCGTCATATCTCATCCCAACGTACGTTTGTTTGTTTGTTTGTTTGTTTGTTCTTATTTCTCAATTTGTGATTATGTGATGTATTGATCAAATACAGTTGATTGTAGCTGGAATTTAGGGTTTTGAATTGCTTTTCAAACCATAGAACTTGAATGCTTCGTGTAGTTATGAATTAGGATACTTTTTTTTAACATTTTGTGAATTTTAGAAGAATTGAACAGTTGAAAGAAATATTGCAGGTTCTTAATGCAGCAATGCTTTACTGGCCAATGCCAAATGTTTTGTATGTGGAAGGATATGCTCTTGATAGATTTGCTGAAAACCTTTGGGCACTGCAACCAGTTCACCAGAACAAGGTTTTTGTTTTCCTATGCAACTATTGATTTATTTCTTAACAGTTTAGGGGTGGTAATGTTTGATATCACACGAACACGATAACGATTGTCATTTGAAGCCTGTTTTAAAAAATGTGTAACTTGTATATTTAAAAGGGTCGTGTTTGGGTTAACAAGCTTAGCCTGTTTAATTGAACATGTCATCAGTCATCCAATGAGTCTGTTTAAGCAAGAATGAAGAAAATAACAAGTATAATTTCTTCCACCGGCCCGTTTAATCCATTTATTGCAACTTGTTTGTGACGTGTTTACTAATTGATCACAATCCACTTACCCCCCAACAACTTGTTTGACTCGTCTAGATAAATGTGTTACATGGATCGTGTTTGGGGTACATGATTTTTAAGTGTGTGCGGGCTCGCGTTGATGTATTTGACGTGAATAAATATATCGTGTTCGCGTTACTAGATATTAATAGACATACAGGTTGTGTTTGGGTTTATTGATTCAACCTGTCACAATTGCCACCCCTACTTAGTATAGCACAATTTATTGTTACATTTTCGTATTTTTTCTTGATTTTGAGCATGTTCTGTGTTCATTAGTATTATGTCATGTAAAACAGGTGGGATTGGTTCTTGATGCAGGAATTGAAGAAGAGCTAAGACTCCGCCATTTACAAGTAGTTGATGCAACAAGGGCTTCTCTTGGTTTGCCAATTCTTGAATATATTGTCACTGACACACCTTTAGAGGTTATCATGCTTTAAGTGCAATTTTTTAAAATATAACAGGAATTAAATATCGAAACATATCTAATGTTTAAAAACTTGCAGGTGGAAAAATGGGTCGACCCAAAGAACGGGCAGGCAACAGGGAGGATAAAACATCCTGATTCCCTACTAAGGGCAGTACAGTCATTGTGTGCTCGGTCTATGGTAAATGCAGTTGCTGTTGTGGCCCGTTTTCCAGATGATGATATTGAAGATGTGGATGAGTATAGACAAGGAAAGGTAATATTAGGGGTTATTTGATTGTGATAATCAGAATCACATAATCAACAGACTGTAATAATACAATGTATTGATATGAAACCAGTTATCCAAATCTGATTATTTGACCCTTTAACAGTCAGTTTTGTTGCTTTTAGTATGAAACCGATTATCCATAACTGATTATTTGACGCTTATATTAGCAAATGATTAGAAGCAGAATTTGATCATAATAACTGATAATCAGTTCCAAATGCGAATCCAACCACCTCCTTAACATATTAGGTACCGCTGTACCAGTATACAACATACTTTTGCTTTAACATTTCCTCAATTTGTATGAGCTAGGGTTACATAACCATCAGGATGAGTTATAATCTGTATCTATATAACATCTAATGTGTATATAACTGATTGGTCTACAGGGAATTGATTTACTTGCAGGAGTAGAAGCCATTATAAGCCATTTAGTGGTGAAGAATTTTAGAATACCGTGTGCACACGCTCCTGCTCTATTACCTCCTCCACTCACCCAATCTTTATGTTCAAAAGCTGCTGCCGAAGAGGTGAATTACTTTTATGTCCTTGCTCTACTTATATACGTATAAGTTTATGCATACATATATCTAAAAGGTGTCTTTTTAAAAAAAAATTCTTATGTACAGTTGGGATATACATTCTTGCCATGTGTGCTTGCGGGGTTGGCTAATGCACCACAATACTTGACTAACAAGTCTGATTTTCAAGAAAATGGTTGCATAACAGCTAGGGATGTTGATAGTATCATTCTCCCAGCAGATGCCTGTAGAGGAGATGCTGTTCTTGCATTTGCAAATAAAAAAACCAAGGTAATTTTCTTTCTTTTTTTTTGCAAACATCATACTTTGCATTTGGCTTGAAAGAAAGGATTGATTGCTCAAAATAACAAGAGGTTTTATCTGATTTGTTTAATTTTAGTAACGTATGATGAAAATTATCAATATTAATAGAGAAAACTGCGAAAGTAGCCATTATTTTAAGTGTGTTCTACACTTATACCTTTATGGTCATGTCAGAACAATTCCACATGTGATATCCACATCTTTGGTCGTGTATCTACTTTACTTGCCTAATCCCTAAAAGTTTTCGTTCTATATGCGAATAACAATTAATACGCGAATCTATACGCGATATGGTGTCGTGTATCTGATAGGAACTGAAATTTCGATTAACTAAGACACGGAATTACAAGATAGTCGACCGATTCGAGAGGGCTAGTCTCCGATTACAAGGAGTAAAGAAAATGCAGGAACACAATACTTAAACTAAAAGCAGTGGGAACAGTTACAAATCTGCAGCCCCACTCCCTAAATTCGTGGGTCACCCCTCCTCCCAAATTTTCGAATGTTTTCCCACCATTCACTTTCCCTCCACCCGGGTTCCCTCCAATTAACAGCTGACCCAACCCGGTTTGACCCATCAGTGGGTTCGTATCAGTATCACATTAGTTTAATGGGAAAAAGTCTGATATGCAAGTAAATGTAGACACGTGACTGAGGCTAAATGAGTGATATGTTTCCGACATGGCTAAATAAGTACAACACATTACCACCCTCGGAAAAATGAGCCACCTTTGTGATTCTCATGTAAAAACTTCCGTTGTGCTTTCATTTTCTCACCAATAAAATATAACAAACCCGTAACTTGTTCTAATCAAATAACCTCCAAAGAAAATAAGATGATACAATGTCATGTAATATGACTTGATTATGTTGCAGCCGGTTATCATTTGTGTGCAAGAGAATGAAACGGTCCTGAACGATACACCTGATAAACTTGGGATTGATGCGGTATGTCGAAACATAATGATTTCACAAGCAGATTTCAAATGTGTGTATTATGCATCAGATAAATTTTTATATATTTTTGCAGATAAAGGTTTCAAACTATTGGGAGGCTATAGGAGTAGTTGCTGCACATAAGGCTGGGGTAGACCCTAATTCACTCAGAAGGGACAAAATCAAGAACATTAGTACCAATTCCTTAACTTCTGCTAATGGTTTTGTAGCTTCAGCTTCTAGAACATCTTGATCAACTCTGGTAAACATAGAAATAGCATATATGATATATACCTGCTTTACACAAATGGTTTATTGTAAGTAGCAGATCCAAGAATTAGCGGATTCGTATACTGACCAATTAAAAGAAGGTAAAAGTGCTAGAAAGAGATCCAACTTAAAACGCGCTCAACGTTTGATCTGTTTGGAGTTACGGGGTCATAAGATATGGATGAATGTCTTAATCGGTTTGCTGCTTTGACAAATCTTGAATTTAGTTTTCTTGGCAGATGAGCCTAAATTTTGACTATGAAGATATCCACTTAACTTTCTAGCATTTGGTTAGATGTTTAAATTCATGTTTGTTTTAATCTCTTGCAAATTTTAAGATTTTTAACTTTCTAGCATTTGGTTAGATGTTTAAATTCATGTTTGTTTTAATCTCTTGCAAATTTTAAGATTTGACCCTACCACCCTATAGAATATGGTTTGATGTTGATCCTCGAATGACTCGTGATATACCCTTTGGATCGTATAATTCAACTCCTTAAAAATTCAAGTTGATTCTGGCTCGAGTTCATTTGCTTGTATAAGTTATCTATACTTCTTGTATATTGGGAGTTTAATACCCTATTATTAAAGAACTAGTTTTAGTAAACAGGTGTATTACACAGGTTGAAAAATAAAATATCAAATAGGAAAAAAAACCTATTAGTTATAAAACGATATTTTAAGATAAAACATAATTGAAATCATATATAACAAACAAACAAACAAACCCAGTATATCCCACTCAAGAGCAGGGTCTGGGAGGGGTAGGTGGTGGCAAGTCTTTCCTCTATCCAGATAGGTAGAGAGACCGCTTCCAAAGAGACCCCTGGCTCGATACAAAAGTTATAACGCTAGCGAATCAACATATAATCAAACGTATGATATATGATATATGGTATATGGTACAGCACACATCATACAACAAACATTAAAATATCACCAAAAGGAAGTAT
>BJCO01369424.1:0-10442 GCA_018326465.1 Flaveria floridana | reverse complement strand
AGGTTATTGATCAACAGCTCATGTAGTTCTTTAATAAATCATTGGTGCTACTAATGTGGTGATTGATGCTGATTTGATTGTAGTTTGAAATTTAGGGGAAAAGAGGTTTTGGATGATGAAAGAGGAGATGATGGAGTGCAGTGTGTGTCATTCCGGATTGGTGAAACCGACTGCAAAGACTGTCTCGAAGGCTTACGATCGTTACAGGAGTAAGGTCTCGAAGAAACATCAGTTTTAGCCCACTTAGTGTTAACCTCTTGACCGAAGTTGCAAAGGTTATCTTTGCATTGGTTATGCTTCTATGTCAGGTAAATTATTTTTCTTACCCCCTAGCGATATAACATGTTATCATTCAATGGTCAATATTCGAGTTACTCTACGTTTTGACGTAAATTTAGTTGGGGAACGAGTCGGCTGATCGTAGTTTATACATTATCACGCCGCAAACGCCGCCGCAAAGCGCGGCGGGTTAAAACCTAGTTATAATTCTATTCTTAAAGTATTTAAATGGAATCGTTGAAAGATAAGAAACAAATCAACATAGTTAATCTAGTGTTTCGAGTGGATGTTGCATTTTATAGACGTAAAGAAATAACGCCAAAATCAGTTATGTTTATTCAATGTTTAATGATTAGTTATGTTTATGTTTATGCTTTAATTTATGTTTTAATTAATAATATTTTAGTAATTTATGTAAATTTTATTTTATTTTTAAAAATTTATGAGTTCACTAAATTTTATATTTTTTATTAAAAAGTAAATAACTTAAATGAACAAATAAAAAAATATACTAAACTGAAATTTTATAAGAAACTTATATTTAATAAATAACTAAATTAATTAATGAATGATATTTAAAAAAAGTTTGGATAAAAGTAGCGAGAAAAAATAAAAAGAAGGATTAAGTAAATAAAACCAATATAATTTACATATTTTGTCCTTTTAGAGGTAAGGATAAAAATATCATTTACTAGAAATTTAATAGAAATAGTTAACTTCGGTCAGTTGAAAGAACATAAAACATGAAAAATTTTTAAATAAAGGACATTTAATGTACTTATCAAAGTTTAAAGGCAAAATCCATAATTTTAGGTATATCTAAAGGACAAAAGTTTTAATTTACTTACTCTAAATTTAATCATTAAGGACATTTACAAGTAATTTTTTTAGTTTAAAAACGAAATCTGAAATTTACTATAAACTAGTTTATAGGACGAAAAATGAAATTTACTCTAATATAAATGCACACAAATTTAACCAACTTCACTTCAAACAACCTTTATTACTAAAAATTCCCCATTCTATGAATAACCATTTAGCATAAACAACACGAGTAACCATTTAGCATAAACAACACGAGTGCACATCGTTAAAAACTATCAGTATCTCCAAACTTATAAAAATTGTGAAACATAAATATTTATTTTAGGTAAAGTTATCACCTCATCACAATCCATGTTCAACCTTCTAGACAACTCATATTCATTATCTAGCATGCAAGATATAAATGCACATAACAATTTTAGCAACCAATCATCTAGGTGTAACATTTTTATTAAAATGGCGATTTCTCATTTTGTCAAGTATTGTAGATGTACGTTGTTTAAAATTTTTACCCAATGGAAGAGCATCAAAGGGGGGGGGGGTGTTTGGATTTTTATGTAAATATCGAGTTCGCCCCTTTTAAAAAAATTAATTTCGTCACCGCATCACGTGTGTAACAGTTCAAACTCCGCCACTGTAACACCCGGCCTCTCATACCACCAATATTGTCCGCTTTGCCCACGAGTAGCTCACTGATTTGCTTTTGGTTGCACGGGTGAAAACTTCTCAGGGAGGTCACTCATCCCTGGATTGCTACCATCTGAGCACGCTTAACTGTGGAGTTCTCCTCTTATCCACAGCTAATACGCCCAAAATACGTTGATGATATTAGAGGCCAGACACTTCTTATGAACCAGGAATCTCTCCTGTCCACGGTCAATGTGTGATATATGTAGGGTGTCACAATCACCCCCCCCCTTTGGACTCATCGTCTTCGATGAGCCCGAGAAGTCACCATTCTTGGTGAGGTATGTCCCACACCCCGAACGACACAGGAGTGGCTCTGATACCATTCTGTAACACCCGGCCTCTCATACCACCAATATTGTCCGCTTTGCCCACGAGGAGCTCACGGATTTGCTTTTGGTTGCACGGGTGAAAACTTCTCAGGGAGGTCACTCATCCCTGGATTGCTATCATCTGAGCACGCTTAACTGTGGAGTTCTCCTCTTATTCACAGCTAATACGCCCAAAATGCGTTGATGATATTAGAGGCCAGACACTTCTTATGAACCAGAAATCTCTTCTGTCCACGGTCAATGTGGGATATATGTAGGGTGTCACAATCACCCCCCCTTTGGACTCATCGTCCTCGATGAGCCCGAGAAGTCACCATTCTTGGTGAGGTATGTCCCACACCCCGAACGGCACAGGAGTGACTTTGATACCATTCTGTAACACCCGGCCTCTCATACCACCAATATTGTCCGCTTTGCCCACGAGGAGCTCACGGATTTGCTTTTGCTTGCACAGGTGAAAACTTCCCAGGGAGGTCACCTATCCCTGGATTGCTACCATCTGAGCACGCTTAACTGTGGAGTTCTCCTCTCATTCATAACCAATACGCCAAAACGCGTTGGTGATATTAGAGACCAGAGATTCCTTATGAATCAGGAATCTCTCCTGTCCACGACCAATGTGGGATATATATAGGGTGTCACAGCCACTGTTTTTATGTACATAGGATTCGCTAAGTAAAGCCCTCACTATCATAAATCCATCATCTCAACAACTTTTCATAATCCAACAGACTATGATCGGAATCATGATTTCATCATTTAGTGCATAATGCATATCTTGATCAAAATAGGAAAAAAAGGAAAGAAAAGAAGACGTTAAAACACAGTTACAGACTTAGAGGGTTACCGGGTGGGATTGTGTCACATATCATGAGACGAAAAATATATAATGGTTGTGCATGTATATAGTTATATACAGTGGTAGAGCTTGGATATTTTCATAGAAGACGAGAGGTAAAATTAATTCTTTTAGGAGGGGCGAACTTGTTATATATAAAATAATGTACACTACCGGTTAAAAAATTTACATTATCAGACAAAAAATTAACATTACTGACAAAAAAAAAAAGGGGACGGTGGCCCCCCAGGCCTATAATACTTCATGGTTATATAAATATGATGATTCCTCATGATAAGCATATTTTATGTATTATTATACGTTTAGAAATTATATGTACACATCTAGATAGGATTCATTAAGCATCATAGTTTAAAAAACATTTGAGGCGTGCCACAGGGCGAGTTGGTAAGAAAACGAGTATGAGACGACGCCTCATGGGGTTAGTTTTACATACGCCTCTAAGGTGGGCTTAGGCGGTAAAAAAAGTGGCGCCTCATGGGGTTTTGAAGGCTATGGCTCCGAGGGCTTCAAGCAAGACATGTGTGATGAAGAAGATTAGGAGCAACTTACTTGTTAAGCTTAACACCGGCGCTCCTTTTTCTCTATAGCCAATACCCTAAAAGGGTTATATAATTGGGTTTTATTACTATAGAGCTTTTTTATTTTATTTGTTGGGAGTTTGTTAGATCTTTTAATATTAGAATGTTTGTCGGGCTTTTGTTGGATCTTTTAATGTTTAACCCTCCTACATCTTTCTAGTTTATATTTGGTCTAATAACTTATAAATATATAAATAAGAAGCATACAATTAATGTTCCGCCTCGGGCTAACGCCTCAGTTCGCCTCGAGGCTTACGCCTCGTGAGGCAAAGGGAAACGCTTTGAGGATCGGTTCTGTTCTTTTAAAGCTTGTTAAGCATAACTTCATCAAAATCACTAAAGAAGATTGGCGTTGAAAGATATAGTTAGAAGGATGGAAATATGCATGATAAAGTGATGGAAAGATGCGTGAGAAAAATATTCAAATATCACGAGACGAGAAATATAATGAGGTTTAGATGATTGAATAGAGATGTTGATTTGTTGTTGTTATATGTGAGTATTAGATATTAAAACCATATTTTTAATCTAATTTTGATATCTAATATAGTCACTTTGTTACGTGTTTGAAATATAGGTTTAATAAAGCTTAGCGAATATTGTTTGAGAAAGATACAAAGGATAGCAAGACTATAGTTTGAAAGGTGCTGAAAATAAAGAAATATATGCAAACTGCAGGGAGGTCGTAAGCTACCGCCCTGAGGCCGTAACTTACAGCCCTGTGGAAAGTCCGTTTGTGAAGGCTGTATAACAGTATGGTAGACTGTCTAACTCAAGGGAGTTCGTAACTTACGGCCTATAGGCCGTTTGAACCTTCTCTAATCATGACATATCATCAATAAAAATAGATTGAAGATTCAATGAAGATCATGTGTGGCTAAATCATTCGTGGTTGCTTTCGGGTGAAGAGTTCTTGGTAGTCATGTTTAGGTTAGGGTTTTATGTTAAACACTTTGTGATTAAATATAATTGAAGGTTTTAATTGAGTTAAACAATTTGTTTATAAACAAAGTTATTGCTTTATCGTTAGTTTTTGTTTTCCTTGCATAGTTAGCTCATTGAGAAAAATAAGTAACTTGATATAGGTGAATTGTTAATTTGTGAATGAAAGAATCTTAAAATATTGTTTCTTTGTTACCACTTAAATCAAAAGAACAATCTTGAGTCGTGTTTATGCAACCCTATCTTTCAGAACTTGAAATCCAAAAGTGATTACTTTCTTACAAATTATTGAAATCTCATTAAAAGTTTGTTGCTTTTATAATCACGTTTTTACAAATCATTCAACATCTTAAGTTTTGCTTTAAAGTTTCACGTACGTAATCTAGTTCTAGTTTAGTTAAACACTTCATACTAATTTTCTGTGAAGATAATCTTACTTACCCTTATGTAATAAAGGTAGCTAACCCATTTATTAACTTGTTTTTTTCGAGTCTTGACAACCAGATCATATGTCCATAGTGAATGTCAACAATTGTTAAGTGATGAATTGAATGAAGAGATAAATAAAAAGCAAAACAATCCGCTTAAAACCAATCTAAAACAAAGAAAAATAAATAACAATAAAGGAGTTCTAAATATTGGATAAGTTTGGAAAAGTTTGCTAACAAGAACGGGAATAAAAGTGCAAATGTCTTTGCTACTTAAATAGTGGCCCTGTATAAAAATGAGACAACAGGATTGAAAAAACATATTTAGGTGGTGTTTGTTTTTCTATAAAAAGTCTGCGTAGTCTCTTCTGTCTGCAGACTGTTTGTTTTTTCGAATATTTTTCATTAAAAAAACGTTTGCGCGTGCTCTTCTTGATGCAAATCAAAAAACACAACTTCACATCTCTTCTCAAACCCTTTTCCCATTCACTCTGCCGTCAATATAAACCTGTTGTGCTTGTATTGTGATTGGTCATCTTTCGGAGGAAATTCAGTGGAAGAATGAGTCCATCACTTCTTTTATAATTGTGAGTGTTTTTATCCAATACAGTATGTGTGGAACTATGAGCAATTCAAAAGCTTTTGATCAAATGAGTATAGGGAAAAATTGACGATAATCAAAACAAGATTTTGTTTAATTAGTGTTTTTTTCTTATAATTTTGTTTTGATCAAATAATCAAGGTTTATGTTAATCATTTTATTGAGTTGCAGATTGATGAGGAAAGTAGCTTCAGATTGTGCAAGCATGTTATGTAATTTTGCCAAGTTTGATTTGCATTTTTTGAATCTCAAATGTAATTCTATGGATCTACATGTTAAGCGGGTAAGAGTTGGTACTATAATTTAAATTTCAATGTTGAAAAACTCTTTTAAGTTTAAACAATCGGTTTATTTAAATTTTAGTTTATTTTAGCTGTTTATAGAAGTTAAAAACGAAACAATATTTTTCTTGCAGACTGCATAGAAGTTAAAAACGAAACAATATTTTTCTTGCAGACTGCAGAGGTTAATGGATTAATCTTGATAATGTTTAGAATATTTTATTATTTGTTTGGGTTAGTTTCTTAGTTTGAGTCTAATTAGGAGTGTTAGTTATAGTTTTAGTATAAATAGATGGGTAGGATATTATAATTTCTTGGTTCAAGTTTTTGTTTGAGTCTATAATATCAAAAGAGTCATGAGAGTTCCACAAAATCACTACGTTCATCGTCAATTTTGATCCGATTGATTCCAATAGAGGTTTGGTTCAGCTCTTTTTCTACAGATGTCTGCAGATGTAATCCGTAGACTGCAAACATTTTATCTTTGAAAAAACAAACCGACCTTAGACATGTTAGAAACACTCTTCTAAGTTGAAAGGTCAAACCAACATATTTTTTAAGAAGAATGAATATGTTGAGGCTGGATGATTATGCTGGATAAGCTCTCGTTTGCGACCGTAGAGCATGAGGGTTTTAAAAGACTTATGAAAACTATTCGCTATAATTTAAAGTTATCTATTAGATATTTAGTTTCAATAGATTACGTGGATATCTTTTTAGAGAAAAAAAGGAAGCTTAAGTCTTATTTTTACAAAGAGTAACTCGAAGGTGTGTTTGAAAACCTATACGTGGGCTTCTAACCATAAAATAAGCTACATGTGTCTCAAGTAAATTGATATAAATTGTTTTCAAAATTTGAAGTTTGTAACCATCGAAGGTTGGGATTACAAGTGAAGACTTTGGTATTAAATCGTTTTCAACAATGAAGATTGAAGTTACTTGTAAAGAAGTTTCTTAAAGATCTTTGTTGTTGGATAAAATCATTCAAAATCATCATTTTCAATATTTAATGTTTTTTTTAATTTTTGTTATCTAATTCACATTTCTTTGAATGCATGAACTAAATCGTTTTGCTTGAATATATGTTATTACATTATGGATCACAATCATTATATCACAATTTTTTTAGTGCTATCTGGTAAGTAGTAAGTAATGTATACAAATTACCAGGCTCAAATTATACAAGCCCAAAGGTGGTAAAATAAAAAAATAAGAGGGCCTAAAAGCGTATATGTAGTTGTACATGAATGCTAAGCCCAATTGTGTGACAATAATAAGTAGGCCCATGTGTAACACATGTAAGTAGTAGATAAGTAGAGCCGTAGAGGCGTACAAACCGGTTTTTTTGTCAAATTGGTTCGGTTATTAAACCGGACTTTTTTTTTCTTTGGCATATGTACAACTCGGTTTTTATTCCAAACCGGTTTTTCATCAAGAATCCTTAAATGGCTCAAATAAGTTTGGACCGGTTTGTAACCGCTTTTTTAAAAACCGGGTTTTATCCCGGTTTAATTGTTTTTTTAAAAATTAAAACGGGTTTACAAACTGGTTTTGGGTGCCGGGCTACCAAACCAGTATATAAACTACCGGTTCGAGTCGGACTAAGATCCGGCTTGACTCAAACCGGTTTTTTGTCCAACCAGTTCGGTTTTTTTATACACCTCTACTAGTAAGTAAGCCTAAATGTGGAAGAATAATAAATTATACTACACCCCTCCCACCCAACCCCATTGTATTGTATTTTCAGGTTGTTTTGTGTCTTGAAGATATAATTTTTTTATTGATATCTCTATAGAATGTGTACAAATCATTAAAATGGATATAACTCTATAAAATGTGTACAAATCATTATAATGGTAAATAAATGAGAAAGAATCTTACCTGAAGAAAACTGTGACATGAGAGCAGCAAATGGTTCATGTATAACTTCATATAAGTAAAGCTTTCGTCCCTACAGCGCGATGCTTCTTTCTCACCATCTGGACTCCAATCCACAGCAAAAACCTTAAGATCATAATAAATAGGGATGTTGAATATATTAATTCATGTCAAAGATATCAACCTTAACTTGAATATATTCACATATTTCGGAAAGCACGGTACAACCCCATAAATTTTTTGATATTTTTAAAAGTGGTTGTAAGTGTATGAGTGAATAAATTTAATGATAAAAATATAAAATAGTATTATTTAATTGAAAGATAAAGTAAAAAAATAGTATTTTTAGTGTAAATATAAGGATGAAGATTGAGAAGTTAGTGTGATTAACAATGGGTTTACCGAAGTGATTAAAAAACTGAGTCTTAGAATAAACATAGGCATTGTGGGTGCTGCTGCCTGATGTAACTTTAAAAGCAAAAAGGAGCCTACAGTTAATAAAAATGGTCCACATAAATTCAAAAGTAAAGGGCTGAATATATGGGGCAATGTGGAATATGTTGTGAAACCTAATACTTAGGAAAAGAGTGGTAGCATGGATAAAAATAAAAGGAAAAGTGGCCAAAAGCTCAGTCATTATCACTATCTGCATATGAGTGATTATCACTACCTACTTATGAGTTTCCGATGGATCAAGTGCCCTGTCTTGTTTGTTGTAGAGAAATCATAATATGTTGATCAATAGCTTGAAAAATTCGAGAGTCGCAAGTTCATTTTCAGATTTAAACTATTTGGGTTCACACCAAATGTTTAAACGGATAAAAGTAAAGTTAAAAAACAAAGTATGATCTTTGTGTGAGTGAAAATTGGAAACCAGAAGAGAAGAAGTAAATCCAGACCGACCGGTACTATATTCAAATTCAAAATCCTGCAAAAATGGGGCAACTATTGAATTTGACTGTTTTAACCTCTGAATTTCACATGTGAAATTTTAAAAAAATAAAAAAATAAAAATTCAAGCATTTTTAGTGCCTCTAAAGAGGTTTCATCACAATAAATCAAACATGTGTGCATTCCGCACTTCCTGACTTGTTTGATGGATATTACATTGTTCGCCAGTCAATTCAATTAAACTAAAATATATGACATTTATCACCAAATCTTGCCAAAGATCTTGACTTATCACTTCAAATTAGATAGATATAGTGTCGTTCAAATGTGTCCTATCTTGTAATGGTTTTTGGTTGTCAACTTTGCCTAAGGTATTAAATTCAATATTTCCATTATTAACATGGTTTTGAAAACCGGACCGGACCGGCCGGTCCGACTGGTTAGACCGGGAACCGGACTCCAATCCGGTCCGATTCGGTGCTTAAATCCGTTTTAGCGTTGAACTAGTGGTCAGCGGTTGAACCGGTCGAACTGAGAACCGGACCGGTTGAACCGGGAATTGGACCGGTTGAACGGGTTTTTCATATAATTTTTTTTGTAATTTTTACATATATTTATAAAAAATAATTATAATTTTATCTAGTTTTTATATACGGTCCGACCGGTTGAATTTATTAGCGTAAGACGTCCGGTTCACTGTCCGGTCCGGTTTTGAAAACATTGAATTTATTAGCGTTATAATGATGGATTGATGGATTGATGGATTGAAGGTTTGTTGGGATACCCAAATGCAGATAGTGATTATAAGTGATTTGTTATTTAGCATATATGGTTGGATCTTACCATCAATAAATAGACTCGTTTACCCCAATAACATATTGATTTGCCTATCTAGCTACTAATCTAGTGATACTTATTCATCAGAAGTAACATTTTCATTACATAATTGAAATAAACCAAAGATGATTAGACCTTACATCATCAAGCAACTTGTTAACCATATGCTGAAGCTCCTTTGGCCCAACGCTTTGAGGAAGATACATAGAAGGACATCACCTTGTTATTCAGTCTTTTGATTCCTATGTTATATCCGTCGTCAATTTTTAAGGGTTTTCATGTTGATCAAAACCCTAATCAGACGATGGACGTGAGGAAGACGAAAGTCTATTCCGATAGGTTGCTTTCTTCTCCATCAAAGCTTTGTCTGGTTCTAAGCTTCTTGTTCAAAAACTTGTTCACTGGGAGCATCTGGTTCAAACTTCCTGGAACAAATGTAATTGTTTTGCCTCTTATAGGTGAGGTTTTGCCTTGGATCCCAAACATGATATAAATTTATATAATTTAAAAGTAGAAGTGGAATGAATTTGTCATTAAAGAAACATATTTTGATTTTCAGACTGTATAAGAAGTTACAAATTTAAAAAGTGCCAAATTTGATGTCTAACATTAACTTTTGTTTCCGAACCGTGCTGGATAGTTACCCATCATACGGCTCTCAAAGCCAACCTGTGGTGGATCCTGTGTGACAAAGTAAAAGCCTTTGATCCTTTGCCCCATTATATATATATAAATCTTGGAAGTCGGTGTCCACAAGAACCTTTTAGAGGTTTTGAAAGTTACCATCAAACTTTAAGAAATTGCAAAAAGACGTCCGCTCACTTTCAAGAACCTTTTAGATTTTTTGAAACTTACCACCAATCTTTAAAAAATTACAAAAAGGCCCCACTCACTTTTCATATATAGTTTATTACTATTACACCACCTCCAACTACTAGATCCAACACACGAGATAAAACAAAATCAGAATTAACGAGAAACGTAGAAAAAAGATGCTAGCTGCGATGATACCAGATTTAGG